>JAQQZX010110145.1:0-10653 GCA_030068355.1 Notoglanidium maculatum | reverse complement strand
CAGGAGGAAATGCTGATTCATCTGTAGGTAATAAGATATGTTATAAGAAATATAGAAAGATTACTAAATAAAGGTGTACTTGGTAATTAAACCTCTGTCTGGTAGGAAAAGTATTGTGAAGCCTGTGTGAGGTCGTGGATAAAGGGTTACGCATTCGTGCACTAGTGAGTGGGGCAAGATGTTATTTTAGACTAAACAGGATGCAGGATGTGTTGCAGCAGTATATAAACTGCGCTGACTCAGGCTTGAAATCACGTAGCAGTTGAGGTTTACATCAGCGAGTCTTATTAAATGTAGATTTACGCATGCTCAGGAGCTCACGCTGGACACCATTTGTGTCTTTATTCCCAACAGCAGATCTTTCTGGACTTGAAGCCCTTTTACTAAACCTCTGGGTCACAGAAGAGTGTAACTGTATCAAGAGGTAGGAGGAAAATCCAAGCACTCAGATATGGATATGAATGACTTAATTAATTAAAAAATTTATTTCAAAAAGATAAAATGCTTTATTTCCAGGAAACCAATCAAATCTTTTGCTGAAAAGAAAAAGAATCTTGTCAAACATTATTTGTGTAAAAAAGGCAGCCTTGTATTTAGATATTTTATCTTTAACTTGAGCTGGATTTATCTAGAAACAAGTTCTATCAATGCACTGCACCAGAGGAACCAGATTACCTCTTCTTATTTTAAGAATTAAGTCATCTCTGCATTTGTAATTTATGAACCCAGTGCAATAAAGCCAAAACTTAATGCAATACCAGAAAGAAGCCACGTTTTCTTTAATATGGTTAAAGTCTCTTGTTTCAAGCAACAAAAAAAAACTCATCAAACGGAGTAAGCAAAATTTTCTCTAGCCACTGAAAACTTAAAACTAGACAAAAATTAAAATCCTTAAAATATGCATTCTGGCTTGGTAGAAGCAACTACAATGGAAGTATTTTGGATAAACTTGTCTAAATCGAGTAAAGTTGTTTTTGAGTCGTCTGAAAGTAAGTATTTTATTCTCTAAATCAGCTTGCATAGCTTAAGACAAATGCTTATAATGAGACGTTATTTCTTTAAAAAAAAAAAGTAAAGGAATAATACATCCCGTGCCATGCTGTTATAAGGAAATATTCAACGACGGGATGATTGACCCAGTCCCAACATGACATTTGGCAAGCAAATTCATAAAAATCCATAAAAAGTCATTTTTCCAATCATAACATAAAAACTGCAACTACTACAAGCACAGACAATCTGGAATTAAATACTTTTTAAATAAAAAGTTTATTATTTAAAAAAAATTTTTTTAAATATCCTGTCATGCTTTCTCAGGTTGGATGGCGAATTTTTGTAGGCAGTTATAAAGTTTGGACGCGGTAAACAGAGCAAACATTTAAAATGATATGAATCTTTCTTCATTTCAAAAATCTTAAACATGAACTTCAGACAGGGCCACGCCTGCTCTGCGGAGGAATCGTCATTTCTGTCTGACGTAGGCATCGTTACCACTGCCAAAGTTCAAACTGAACTGGAAAAAACTCCGAAAACTTCATCGGAATCTTATTTTCAGCACATTTCAATAAGGATTCCATGATGTAATGCAACAGAAGGAATCCTCAGCCTCATTTTGACACCAGGATTTCCCTGCTAGCCCTAAAGATAACATCGCCAGCAGCGCGATTTTAAAGCGAAAAAATACACATTTTTCAGTCAAAACTGGAGGAACCAACAATTTCTCAATTCTGTTGAAGGATTAGGAAGATTTATCAATCGATTTTTGCCAAAATTGAACATCTGAAACTTATTGGCCATAATGCAAAACTGACCTGTGTGACTCAATACCTGACTTGATATGACGGGACACATCTAGTAATTATCTCGAAAATAATTGGGTGAAAAGAAAATGAAACGTAAATAGGTGAAAATACGAAAACAAATATACCTTGGAGGTATATCTATACTATAGCTCTTGAAGGTTTTGAAAGGTGTTATGGCAAATCGGATCCAAATTTACGCGACGTACAAATCACCAGGAACCAAACTACAATCATAAATGTTTAATTGGTCCAAAGAAAGTTCAGATACAGATACACTCAGACAGCGTCCGGGAGAGAAGAAGACGGACCCCCTATCTTGTTTTGAGGGATTATATATATCATGTCAAGGTTACATTTACATTTTCCCGGCCTTGTTGGGGCGTGACTCGTCTCAAGTGACCCCGCTGCACCGTGGTCAATTCCCAAGAATTTTGCTGCGCTCGATGTTGCAGAGGGGGCAAGAGCCCCGTCTTTTTCACACCTTTTCTATAATTAGGGCCTGTTTATCTTATCTAGTTTGGTGACTTGCGAGTGAAGCGGTGCCCTCGTGACGACTCACGCTTCCAGTACATTCACATGTCCCGGTACTTTCTGCACCACTTCCAAACTATTACCTTACCATTGCTTGTTAATTTTTATGCACACTTATATTGACTTTTAAGGCAAAGTTATCATGCGCTTTTACCATATGCTGTGAATCAGCGGATACGCTCACTCTGCAGATACATGAAAAGGGGATAACAATTACGCTGGCATCTGCACACGTACACAAGTGTCTAGCAGGCTGAGGTGTCTATTTGCCACTTGTGTCTACTTTGTCATTATATTTAGACATATGTCGCACTGAGCACGTCTGGTTTTCTTCCTCTGGACTTCACACCTCTGATCTATGCTGTCGGCTTTTGCAGAGCAGCTAGCCCACATGAAACCTCAACAACACAGATGCAGTAAAAAACAAACAAGCGTTCAAACAGAGTTTAGTACAGAGTGTTCCAAGCTGCCTCCACAAAGGAAAATGAACATCCATTTTGGTGACATTGCTTTGAACAGTCCAATGTGATTTCTGACAATCCCATCACTAGGCTATGAAAGTATATATTGTTTATGTTGTAAGGAAATATGAAAGACAGAAATGAAAGTAAGACAAATGTAATCACCAATTCTTTTTTTTGAAGTTTGGTGCAGTAAAGGAAAGCTGTGGTGCAGAGAAATGGGGATTTTCACCCCCCTTGCCTAATGCTCTAAATTTGTTTTGTTTGTGTCTCTCTGCAGTGACATCATCATGGAGATGTGTCGGTTTGGCCTGGTGCTGCTGTTGGTGTTGAGCGCCGCGCTGCCAGGTGAAGCTCAGCCCCCTAACGTAATGCCTCGCTACAGGAAATTCCTGAATCAGCATGTTGACCCCGATATGGACAAGAGAATGTGTGATAGCGTGATCTACAGGAGGAATATTACTGATGGTGACACCAACAACTGCAAAGACGTGAACACCTTCATAAAGGCCGATTCTAACCTGGTCAATACCGTGTGTGGTGGAGGCACAGGTGAAATTACAAGTGGCCAGCCTTTCACTGTGGTCACTTGTAAACTAAGCAGTGGAAAAAGACCACCACACTGTGAATACAGAGGTCGTCAGAGCACTCGATGCATTATAATAGAATGTGATCGTGGTTGGCCTGTACATTACGCAGGCGACACCGGTCTATGCGGAAATGTGTAAAAGTCAGATGTTCAGTGATGCTCTTAGAAGTACTTTAATCTGCGGCTAAACTAAAGTTTAATGATCCTGAAATACTCTGATTGATCTGATTTTTTTTTACTTCAGTGAACCTCTGAGGTGGTTGCGTTGAAGCCAGAAAGACATTTTATTCACTCTTTTATTTATCTGTATAACTACATTATATACATTCGGAGATGTTCATATGTTTTAGTTCAGAACACATTGGGTTCGAATGGATTTGCTCCTGAAATCAGAAATGAGCAGTTTAAAATGTCTCTCTGACTGAGATCAGTATGATGAGTGAAGGAAATGAACATTTGTGGATTGTTATAAAGCCATGTGTGATTGTAATGTACTCTACGGATATGAGAAAGAGATATTGTGATAACTGTACAACAAATACAGCACTGTTTATTGGTATAGCATGATATATGTTATACCTTATATAATCCTTTTAAATGTATTGTTTCTACTCACGTTGCTTGTAAAATCAGTATCATTCTTCTTCATTAAATCAATAAAGCATCACGAAACCATTTTCTGTGGGTTTGTTATCTATAAAGACGGTTTACATTTCTGAAACACACTGAACCTCGTCATATCAGGATACTGATGAAGAAACATAAGTGATGTGAAAGTGCTCGATTGTTACACTACCACGAATCTGTATACGTGTCTATTTTTGTCAGATATAAGAAGAGGAAGCCATTTAACAAGAGCTCGGCAAATAAGCTAGAAAAATGACACTTGAGGGATTCCAGGAAAGAAACCTCCTTTGTAACGGTGATGATTCTTACTCTTTAAGATTTACTCATTAAGAAAATTTCTACTGTTTACTGACAAGTACATCATATACACGTTAATACCTACCTCTCATTTATTGGTCATAAGAGAGTGATAATATTGTCATGATGAAATTTGCTGAGTTATTAGTAACTCACTCCAGCAGTTATAAAGCATGTATGGGACAGATTGGTTGATCACAGTGATGCTGTAAGAAAGTGATGCCTGAGCACTAGAGATTGCACAAGTCCACCGAAAACGAAATCTAGAGTATTAGCCGATATCAATACCTGTTTAATATGGTTTCCTTTAAAAGGTAAGCTTTAAATTTTTTTTTATTTAAAACTGAAACACTTCACGGGTAAACTCTTTCACATCAAAATCACTTGCAATGCAAATATAGTAAACATAATAAAGCATAAAGTATAAACATCATAAAATCAAGCCTAACAAAAGAAAAAGTCTTGTTACATATAAATTAAATATAAAATTGAATAATTTCCGAATTCAATTCCAGTCTTAGCCATTTGTTAGACAAGCCAATATCCGATCCACCATTTTTGCTGGTATCGTTTCAATTGTGGACCCAAAACATCAGAACCAGGTGAGGACAGAAAATTTATGAGTATATGCCATCACTAGAGGGAAGCAGAGAGCAAGTAGTAATATTGCTATCCCTGTATTCACCACCAGTGGGATCCACAGATTATAGACAGATTTATAATAACTGGTAAGCAGTGTCACCTGTGGCTGGGTTTATTCAAAGGTGCAACAGTAGGTTATTATTATTATTATTATTATTATTATTATTTCTTACTTGTGCAAATAACCAAATAACCTGGAAGATATGTGAAGTGTACTGATTGGTTGAGAACACCAGTTTAGCACACTGACTTCCAGGCCATAACACGTGTTTGTGTTTGGATGCGCCTCCTGTCAGTCATTTTATAAACACTATTCCATAGGCCACTGCAGATCCTGGGGGCGGAGCATCGTGAATATGGGTGGGAATCATTCAATACTTGAACCCACCTAATTTTTAGAATCCTAATGTTGGGGGGAAAAGATTAATCTCACCTACTGCAAGTTCTATGGATAGCTTTTGTAACTTCCTCAACAGATTCTGTTGGTTGTTCGGTTCTTCAAAGAGTTCTCCTTAAAGAGGAAGAGAAAGTCAAGAGAGTCGTTCCCAGAATATAGTCACAAACACGTCCCACATAAAAACATCATTGTAAAACTTTAAAAATGATTTTTTTTTTAAATGACTCTTTGATTCTGCGTTATTGTGTACGTTTTTTTTTTTGTTTCAAAATTTTCTTATCAAGTGGAAAAATATTGTCTGTAAACATCAGAGATGCATAAAATATATAAATTAGTAGAGTAAAACATTTATAATAATATACATAGTTTAAAAAGAATCTTTGTCTGTTTCATTTGTGTTTGTGGATAAGCGCCCTCTATAACCGGTCTAATTACTTCATGTGGACGATGTAACAGTGTTATTGCAGTTACACTTTCAGGCTTCCTGGGAAGAAAATTAAAAAAACAAGCAAACACTGATTTAACAGGATATTGTATTGATGCTGGTTGGATTCATGCTGAGACGCCGTTGACACCATGTTGGAAAATAGATCTTCAGTGGAAATTTGTTACTGGTGTTACAAATGACACCAGAGACAATTCATAACTCCATCGATTAAACAAAAGTAATGGCACTACATTAGATCAAAGTCACAAGTAAAGCTTATTCATTCACATAATTAAGAATTTGAACAATTTGCTGGTCAACATATTTGGACAAAATGGCTACAAATATTTCACTCCTGCATTTAAAAAAAAGTTCAAACTATACAAAACAACAACAACAACAAAAAAAAAACCTAAGCAACAATGTATTTAGAAAGCAATGAAAACAATGCATGTTTACAACTAAACTTTTTTTAACATATATATAATTGTGTGTGAAATGCATCATTTAAGGAAATGTGCTTCTGTGGTTCAGTGATTTCCGCATGCTGTGGTTGGACTGCGTTAAACGGTTACTCAATCACATTCTCAGACCATGACACACTAATTCACCACTAAATAGTTTAACCACTTGCTCTAATAAATATTGCCTTCTTTGTTGCCTTCATGCAGACATGTAAATAACGCAGAAGAATCAGACGTCTCCGTTTTCCACAGAAAGTCCCCCTGCATTCCCTCGTCCCGTTCCAACCTGTCGCCTGAAACCAATTATTGTTGACGCCACTGTGTATTCCCGTCACAATCATCAAGAAGAACAGTCAGAAAGAGTGTTTGGTTTTGTTTTTACTGAACAGCCTCTCTCTCTGTTTTTTAATATTGTATTTATAGTCACATTTATTGTTATAGAGGCGTCCACGAAACAAGTTCCTATCATAGCAGCTATAAACATTTGTTCCCTTCACCAGCCTCTGCTTTTTTCACTCTCTCTCTCTCAAATAAGACAAATAATATAAACTAATATAAAATAAAAATGTAAACTCTTTCCTGAAGATGTCAAAAACTTAGTTTCAGCTTTACCTCTGACACTGGAGACTCGTTCCATAAATGTTAAAGGAAGATCTTACAGAAAAACACCTTCTGACCGATCAGAATCGAGAATGCAACAGCGCTGTGGTACAAAGATACATCAACAATTCTGATCTGTGATATGAAATTGAATCAGGCAATGTTTTTCTTTTTCGGACCCTGATTCAGAACCAAGCTGCTCAGCTCTGCCTCCTATAGGCTACCATAAGTAATGCCCTCAAATCACAATTCATCTTCCTTTTCTCATCTCATGCTAATTACAAAATGTCAGTTTGTTTAAATAATAAAAAAAAAAACTCTGCAAGGTCGTGTTCATGCTGATCAGTTTTTTTTTTTGGCTCTGATGGATGACACTCCAGCTAACCAGAGGGTCATATTTTTATAAGAAAAGACAAGCTAAGTGTTTTATGACTGACTGGAGAACCTCGTTGTGGGTGTTTCTGTGACACCCAAAGTACAAAACCATGATCAGTAGGAAAAGAGATTAAAGTTCCGTCTGTATTATCAACACGAGGGTAGAGAAGTAGCGCGGCCGAGCGCCGTGCACAGACGAGTACATTCATGGGAGCTGGTTTTCATTACATACAGTAGGTTATAATAAACCTAAATATATAAGTTAATGTTTTTTTGTTTTTTTTTTTACAATAAAATGTAAAATACTTCAAGAATTCAACTAGAAATATACATTTAAAAAAATTATAATAATGGTAAAAATCAACAACAAAAAAAAATCCCATACAATTAATACTCAAACATTACTAAAGTGCTTTTGTACACGCAGAGGTTCCAGTAAAAATCCTTCAAACAAACAGTCATTAGAGGGCTCCTATTTTGTTTTCCCTCTCCCTCAGAGCACCACATCGGTTCCTCGGTTTGTTGTACGTGTTGGAGTTTTCCGGTGTCTTCTGCACCACCAGAGCAACAGCGCGAACACGATCACTACCACCACCACCACTGCAGCTCCGATGAGCGCCAGCTTCACGGCGAGCCTCGACTCGGAGCTGCTGGGGTCGAAGTGGGCGCATGAGTGGCTCTCCCGTTTGCTGACGCCCACCTTGTTCACTGCCTCCACGCACACCTCCGTGCCAGGAGCTATATATCCCAGCTCCATCATCCTCCTGTCCTCTCTCGCCTCACGAACCTCGTCCTGACCCCCCACCCGAACGACATAGTGCGTGACCGTGGAGGGTGGCGCGCACCACCGTACCACCACCATTCCCGTACTTTCTAAAGACAGAATCCGGAGAGTAGGAGGGTCCGGAAGGTCAAAGGGGCCGCTGATACCGGGGCAGGAGCAGGACTGAATGAGAGCGAGCTTCTGACATGACTCCTGCTGGTCCTTGCAGAGGTCGTACTGGCAGAACCGAGGTGAAGAACCTGCTGGTTTATGTGTAACTTCTGTACTATCATCATCAATATTATTGTAGTCTTCATCGACGCTGTATAAACGAGGATGGGGGACGCCTGGTCGACGGGTAGCATTGCGCGGTGATGACGATGACAATTCCAGCATGGAGGAGATGAGTAAAGCGATGGAGAGAAGGAGCAAAGGAACAGGACGCTTTCTCAACATGGTGTCTGAAAACGAAGCCCGGGAACAGTTAGGATCCAACAGAAGAACAATAAACATTCATGACAGCATTCATCACATTATGCCTTATACTTCATGGCTATCTTTATTGTTAATATGATGCATTGTAAGCAGTTTTCATAAACTTTGTAGAGAGGAAAATCAGAGATTATTAATAAGTTTCTGGATGAAAGCAAAGCTTGATGAGATATAATACAGTGGAAATGAAATGATTCCATGTTTTAATAGCATGCGCCTATCAATAGTCTACACACAGATGAAGTTACAGCGGGAACATAAAGCAAAATGAGCCTGAATTTCTTTCATGTTGGTGACAAACACTAATTATAATGCATTCTGTTAACAATTTATTAAATCCATTATTATTGCTCTATGACTTCATAAGTCATTATACTTATTGCCTATAAACCAAAAGCCGCTGATTCAAAGAAATTTAGCAAATTACTAGCATGGATTAAACCACAAGAGGGAAAATTGAAGGAAAATGAAAACGCGTTGTGCCTGAAGCTACATTATTAACTCACAGACCACAGAAGACAATTTAAATATGGAGGGAAAAAAGGCATCTGCTGATGTTTTTGAGATGATGAGATTTGAAAACGTCTATTCATACAGAACGTTGACCCAGAGCAGGAAAAAAGAAGACAATTCAAGGTTCTCTGATGTATTTTTCCCCCTCAAACATGAGTTAACTGTATTAAAGTCAAATTAGACATTAGCTCATTTGAATATGTCTTAGCAGTTTGTTTGAAATGCAAGCTGATTATCAGGGGTGCTGTTGTTGACGGTTCGAGATGTGTTGTGTATTTTTTTTGTGTATTTCTTTTGTGTGTGACCTGTGAAAAAAAAAACCAAAAAACAATAACATAAATTAAGGCCAGAATTTCCATGTAAGTAAAATAAATGTTTACTTAACATTTGTAACAAAAACAATGTAACAAAAAGTAACAAGATAAATAATGGCAGGTTTTTGTCAGACTTGATATAAACATACATGAACTTTATTGTAGTAGTGGACCTTATATTAATATGTAGAAGCTACATAAGGCCAGAATCCTTTTTGACAGCGGGGATGAGTGAATGTCACTGTGGGTTTTCATGAGTGGACCAGTGGAGCTTTAATTGAAAGTTTGTGGCTTTACTGCTTTTGGCACTGCATGTCATAACGAAACCTCGGCTTGGGCAAATGTGTTATTTGCACGCCACTGACTATAAAGGTTTAACTGTTAGGATGATAATTATAACATTTAATCCAATTTCCTTATCAAGTATTCTTCAAAAGATGCATCTGATTTGATCCTGATTTTGACCATAAAATAAGTCCTAACCTTATAATCGTGATTTAGGGGCCAAATCATGATCACACATTTTTAAAAAAAGTACACCCGAAGGTGTATGGATGTTTCTGGCGCTTTTTCCGCGCTGTTCTATGCTGGTGAGAACCTCAGTCTGTGTTTGTAACATTTATGCCGCATTTTGCAACACAATCCAAACAGTTTCCAGAAAGCAGACCCACAGAGCATGGTGAAGCCAGCACTAGAAACCAGCAACGGTTGCGCAACAAAGAAAGCCGTGTGAGTGTGTGCTGTGGATTAGAAAGCCACAAGCGGAGCAAACTGTGTATTCCAGGCAAATTTGGAATAAGCGTAAGCTCTCACTGTGGCTTGAAAGACAAAAACATGTGAATGTTGAGTAAAAAAAGGCTGAAAAATCTCAATTTTTTAGCAGAAATAAGAAGCACACACTTAGATGTTGATATTTTTCCAAGCTATATTGTAAAATCCTTGCAGACACCTGACTACAGATTAATGTTATCTAAATAAAGGGGTTAAAGGATTGACTTACCTGTGTGATTATAAGTCCAGGCAATCTTCTGCAACCTCCTGTTCCTGTGTGTGGTGAATCTCTCATTCTCATCTCAGCCTTTATAAACATCTCCAACTCCCCAACAATCGCCTCCCTGTGTTCCTCCTCCCCCATCACCCCCTCCGAGCCCTCCCTCCCTCCCTCTCCCCCTCTCCTTCTCTCTCTCTCTCCCTCCCTCCCTCCCTCCCTCCCTCTCCCCCTCTCCTTCTCTCTCTCGCTCTCCCTCTCTCCCGCTCTCTCTCTCTCTCTCTCTCCCTCTCTCTCTCCCTCTCCCTCACCGGCTCCCCTCCGCTTCTCTTTCTCTCAATCCTCTCGCTCCAAATTTTTGTGCTTAGCAG
>JAQQZX010110134.1:0-10653 GCA_030068355.1 Notoglanidium maculatum | reverse complement strand
TATTTTTGAAAAGTGTAATTGACCATGAGGTACTTAAAATATGCGCACAGAGCACAGCACCATAGCACGAACAGAATATAATCGATTAAATAAGATGAGCATCAAGATATGAAAAGTGACACAGAAGTCATGGCATCTCAGGCACGGAATTGTACAGCAAAGCTCCAACGAGTACAGTAGTGCTTGAAAGTTTGTGAACCCTTTAGAATTGCCTATATTTCTGCATAAATATGACCTAAAACATTATCAGATTTCCTAAAAGTCCTAAAAGGAGATAAAGGGAGCCCAATTAAACAAAAGAGAGAAAATATTATACTGAAAGTAATGTGTCTCTGCAGGTCTCAACATGTAGGAATTTCTCATCTGTTGGATGGTTACGATTGGCTAGAATGTTATTTTAAGCCCCCCAAAAGAGGGAGATACTATAGGTGTCTTTAAGTATAGCTAGGTGACATACCCTAAAATAAATAAAGTAAATACCCTACATTTAGCTAACTAAATTCTATCAAATTACCTAGCTGTTATTTACAAATAGTGCATTTACAAATAGCAGGTATTGCTAAAGTTTCCTGTTTTTCTCTTGAGCTCAAAGTCACAAGAGACTGCTTTTAGGTCAACTATAATTCTAGTCCAAGTACTGAAACGTCAACTGAATGTCTGTTATCACCAAATTTGAATATATTGCTTACTCCTAGTAGTAAGAACAGAAAACTGGCAATGAACCATAGTAACCAGCAATCCCTGGACCAGTATCCAGTCGTTGTGGACGACTACACAAAAAAGAATTGAAATCAGCACAGCACTGACAGCTCATCAAAGCCACAAAGGAGCAAATAACCCTAAGTTGTACCATGCACATCCCTGGTAAATTATGGGTGATTAACACTCATCAACATACACCTGTGAGTACAACTTTTGTAAATACTGGTGGAAATTTTTTATGTGGTTTGGTTCATAGAAACATTAATATTAACATTAAACACTACAAGGTTATGCAAGCATTCCTCAAAGATAATTGACAAATGATTATGAATTGGCGCTTATTCGGGAAAAAAAGAAACATTCGAGTACATCCCATCCCGAGAAGCAGGCGAGAATGTGGGGAGTTTCACTGCTTGGTGCAGGATCTGAAACTATCATGGCTGCTTTTGGACCTTCTTCAGAATGTCCGTTTTCAGGGCAGAGCTCCTGTCCAGACATTGTCTTTAAAGTTATTATAATTTTGTCAAACAGAGCAGGGTTTTGCCATGCCTGCAGCAGTGATGACATTTTTACAACCTACGTCCTGATTGGATAAATGTGGCGTTCCTTTCGTGGATGAAATGTTCGCAAAATCGAGCCTGTAGAGAAAAAAACGAAATATTACTTCTTTTCACAAGAACATTCTAGTTTGATGCGAGTGTTCACGGGACAGCCGTTCCAAAATTATATTGTTGGACAAAAAAAAAAAAAAAATCATAACGACAAATCACTACTACATAGAATGAACTTTAAACTCTTTCAACCTAAACCTGTGTCCTGCTTCAAAAAACTGCACTCGAGAAATAATTTAGAACCCAATATGCCCTGACTTTCACAGAATCATTTATGAGACAGGTTAAGACGTAGGACCTTTATTCATTCTATTTGGATTAACCTGCCTTGCATAAGTTACCTTCAGAAGGTACATTTCTATGTTGATACAAGTTGCTTGTGGGTGATTCGCCATTGTATTGATAACACAACCTTGTTGTGATGTTGTTAACCTGAAGTTAACTTGCACATGCAGAAATTCTGCTTTGTGGTACATGTAGGTAATCCGCAATTATGTATTGAGAAGTACAGCTACGAATCAAAATCAGGAGATACAAAGAAAAGTAAACACAAAACAGACAATTTGACTTTAAAAAGGTTTAAAGACTTTGCAAAGACACATCACAAAACAAAAGGGTATAAATACTCAAGATAGTCAAACGGTACCAAGGGAAAACAGAACACAATATGGGACAGAGAGCTGACACTTTGGAATCAAGTGCAATGGAAACCACAAGTTACAGGGCTGAGCAGACTCACCTCGGTGAGAAACCCAGTTTGAGCTTGTCGAGCTCCACACGATGCACATAGCCTTTGTATTTAGTGAGACGCTGTGAATTCAGGTCTTCAGTCTTAGTCAGCAGCAAATGATCTCCTCTTAACACTGATGGGCGGTTTTCAGAAACACCTGGAACCTGGAGACAGGATGGTACAGATGTGGAGGAGACAGGATAGTACAGATGTGGAGGAGACAGGATGGTACAGATGTGGAGAATCCACACTCGTATGTGTGCTCACACACTGAAATAACGAAGAACATTACAAAAATGCTTTTTGGACTTGGAAATATATATGCTTGTTTCTATAATTAACATGAGAATTCATTTTAAAACTATATTTATATTCGGGCGATTTTGACCTGAATTGTTCACAGTTCAAGTTTCATTGCACAGTTCGGGTTTTTTGGACAGACTGGATCGGTCTATCTTGACAGTTCACAGTCATAACTGCAAGTGTCCCCTGAAGTTGATGGGCATGTGCAGCATTTCTCTGGCATAGATTTCACTAAACTACTCAGTTTCTTCCAGTTCTGCTTGAATCAGTTCATTACCTATTTCCCCATCATTTCACTAAATATGATCAATTCAGTTGCTGTCGTTGATGTTCTGCCACACTGCAAACACTCGTTGATGGTGACAACAGTGATATGTTCACCCCGAGCTGACCGTTCTCATTCATATATCTGATCTAGGACCACGTAGGAAAGTGGCTCAGGTCTGATTAAAGAAATCTCATCGGCAGATGGAAGAGTGAAGCTAGAACATTGCTCTGCATTTACCTCAAGCTCCAGCAGTTTCTTGTTTAAGCGGTCTTTCTTCATGGTGACATCAAGCTTGTTATATCTCTTGATGTCGACGTCCATTTGACGTTCCTCCAGGTAAAGTAGAACCTGGAATCGCTCTGCGTAGTTATAAAAATCCAGAGGTGTCTCCAGTAGAAGCCTGACCACCATTCACACACACACACACACACACACACACACACACACACACACACACAGGGACAAGCCTATAAACTCAACTTGTACAAAGGGCTCTCAGACAATAATCAAATGTTAATCTTCATAAAGTTCTCATTCACAATACCGTACACTTTAAATACAGTTGAAATACTAATTACCTCTTTTACGTGACCAGCATTTTATATTTAAAGTGGTATTTGAGAGATTTAAGCCAAGGTGCCATTGATTTGCTTGCCTTTCCAGATGTTGCACAGTCAAGTTTACTGTACCACTACGTTTTCATAGACTTATCAATGCACTCAGTGGTGAAAGTGGGAATTGCAACAAGTGCTTATAGAGACTCAGTGGGGCGGGAATTTGGCTGCCATGCTTAGGGAAAGGAGCTACGGACAGGACAGTAAAGATGGGGTTTCTAAATTGGGCTAGTTTAAAAATGCTCTGCAGCTGCCAAGTCTTGTTGTAATGCAAATTAATGGAAGCAGTTTCTCCAAATAAAGGCAAATTGCATGTACAGATAGTATATCTATAATGTACAGAACCACTTCTATTGTACTGCAAAGCTTGGGAAAGGGAAAGACAGATTGAGGAGTGAATAACACTTTTACATCAGAAATGCATGTGATCTTGATTCTCACGTAAAGGCTCAGAAACGGGAGAATGGATCTAACTTTTCCAGCTCTTACATTTTTGAACTACGTTCCAGTCTTTTGTGTGGCTTTTGTGATTTATGATTGAAATTTTCGCTGACACCTGGCAACCCTGGTTAATAGCGATGGGAAGAACACCTGGTGTATCGACACAGTTGAACAAACTCATCTAAAAAAAACAAAAGGAGCTGACAGACTGTACAAGCGCCTACAGAACAAATGGGTCTAGGGACTCGTTGAGAGGAACTACCCACTGGGGAGGTGGATTCCTACGTGTTTCTAGAAACGGGTCATTTCACTGCGCTGTAGAATGGGGAGACCAGGAAAGGTTATGAGCTGACAGTAAATTCTTTATTTTACATTATAAAGAGTGAATTCATGGTGGAAAATTGTTGGTGATTTCTTAAAATACATTTGTCTTACATGTTAGTATGGATGATTATTTCATAGTGGATTTTCTTATGTGATAGCTAAAAAAAAATGGACAAGACTATTTAGTTTATTGAAGATTTTTACATTTTGCTTAGACGTGTCAAAATTGTGCTGTATTTCCTCGATCACATATAGGCTCAGTAAAAACTGGACTTCATTGTCACTCCATTTGCTGTGTTTTCTTTTTTTTTTTTTCTTTTTTCCATTTTTTAACACTAACGTTAAGAGCTTTTGTTTACACAGGTAACGCGTTAAACAGATTTTTAAAAATGTAATGCAATGTCTGAAAAAGAAGTTAGTTCCTGTCTTCACTACATTATAATAGCTATACACACACTCATTAACACCCTTCATCAACTTGTCCTTTTTTGTGTGTCTGGAAGTTTTTGACATAAGCAAAAAAAAATAAAATCAAGTCAAGTCCGATGTCTTGAAAACTTTTTCTCTGCCATAAATGCTAAATAAATTCACCATACAAGTCTCTGTGAACGAGCTGTTACTACAGAGATGATAATGTATCAGAACGACCACAATATTATAAATCTGTGAGTTGCCTGGCAGCTGAACGATCATCAGTTTATCAGTGCTGTGGTGTAATGATTAATTATCAGTAGTGAGGGCTTGAAGAATGCTATAGCTTACTTACTTCTTTTGAAATAGATAGGGCTTGGAAGAACGTGGAGGTTTCAGAAAGTCGATCAGGTCATTGATATAGTCTGGACATTTATAATGCAGCAATGGGACCTCGGTTTGAAGACGCTGTATGGCCAGGCTACCAGAGACACACAGACACACAGACAGTGAGGCATTTTCTTAAATAAAATTTCAGAAAACCAGCCCATTATTACTGTATGTACGTATCATTAGAAAAAGGCCTCATGTTGCTGTAAATTCAAACTTAAATCATGAAAGTCTTAACATGTGTCAGGAATCATTATAGTACATACTTGTCAGGTCTTTCTCCCTCATCTATATTAAAATCATCAGTTTGGTCCCTGCTTAGTGTGAAGGGTTTGTAGGGCTCGGTGGGTGCCAGCTCTCGAGCTAGCTGTGTGTTAAACTCAGCTTCAATAAAGCGCACAATGTGGAATGGCCTGGGGCTTGGCTCCTTGTTGAAATTGAACTCGAAGGCCACCGTAGTCCGATATATACCCACATATTTCGACTGGAACTTCGCCTTGACCTCGTACTTTTCACCTGGTGAACGCAACAGGCACTGTCAAACAACTGCAGATAGAATTGCAATCTAGAGTTTGAATTTGTCCAACAGTGAAAATGTGTTGATTCTCACCTGGACGTAAGCTCAAGGGATTGTTGCGTGTGACTTTCTTGGAGTCCTCAAACTTGAAGCAGGGTATCCAGTGCAGTGGTGAGTAGTAGGTGAAATCCACAACATCCTGCCCTGTGTTTTCAATAAAC
Organism: Notoglanidium maculatum; assembly: GCA_030068355.1. Classification (NCBI taxonomy): domain Eukaryota; kingdom Metazoa; phylum Chordata; class Actinopteri; order Siluriformes; family Auchenoglanididae; genus Notoglanidium; species Notoglanidium maculatum. Next base: position 5,121 of record JAQQZX010110134.1, on the reverse strand, counting down.
ACCTTCCATTCATAAACCTGTGCACTGTCCACATACAAGCCCATTCTCCCATCCAGCATCTCCGTCTCAGAGCTGACCCGAACTCCATTTTTATCAGCCACAAACTCTGATCTGAGAAAATAAGAATAAGTAATATTATAGTTAAGTGGCCCCAGTGAGGCTACAGGGGATCTTTACAATGTTTCACATAAGCAGCCTTTTCGAATGCCCTTTGCTGACAACTGGAAGAAAAACACTGACAAACTTGTCTGTTCTGGATGAAACGGAGCTAATTTGCATGGAAACAGATGAAAAGCTGAAACTAAATAAACTGCAACCCCGTTTCCAAGAAAGTTGTGACACTGTAAAATGTAAATAAAACAGAATGCGCTGATTTGCAAATCATGTAAACCTATATATAACTGAAAATAGAACAAAGACAACAGATCAAATATTGAAATTGAGAAATATTATTTGCTCATTTTGAAATTGAGGCCGACAACACGTTTTTAAAAAGTTGTGGCAGGGGCATGTTTACTACTGTGTTGCATCACTTCCTGTGTTGGGAACTGAGGAGACCAGTTGCTGGAGTTTTGAAAGTGAAACGTTGTCCCACTCTTGCCTGATCAGCTGCTCCACAGTTCTGTGTGTCCTTTCTCATAGCTTTTGTTTCTTGATTTGCCAAACATTTTCAGTGGGTGACAGGTCTGGATTGCAGGCAGGCCAGTTTAACGCTTGGACTCTTCTACTATGAAGACATGCTGTTATAAAATGTGCATCACGCGGTTTGGCTTTGTCCTGCTGGAATAAGCAAGGCCTTTCCTGGAAAAGACATTGTCTGGATGGCAGCGTATGTTACTCCAAAACACATTTATATCGTTCAGCATTAATGGTGCCTTCCCAGATGAACGAGCTACCCATGCCATGTGCACTAACGTACCCCTTACCATCATGGATGATGGTTTTTGTATAGTGAACTCATAAGTTGAATTGTCCTTCTCCTCTTTAGCCTGGAGGAAATGGCGTCTATGATTTCTAAAAATAATAACATTTTGATTTGTCAGACTACAGCACAGTTTTCCACTTCCTCAGTCCCAGAGAAGGCAGCAGCAGTTCTGGATCATGTTTATATATGGTTTCTTTTATGCATGGTAGAGTTTTAACCTGTATTTGTGGCTGCAGAGACGAACCGTGTTCACAGACAACGGTTTTAGAAATGTTCCCGAGCCCATGCAGTGATTTCCACTACAGAATTGGGTATGTATTAATGCAGTGATGCCTGAGGGCCTGAAGATCATGGCCATCCAGTCTTGCTTTTTGGCCTTGTCCCTTGCATTCAGAGATTTCTCTGGACTCTTTTAATGATATTATGTACCATAGATTATGAAATCTTCAAATTCTTTGTAATTTTATATTGACAAATTATTCTTAAATCGTTGCACTATTTGTCTTTCACTTTTACTGCTGAGAGATTCTGCCTTTCTGGGATGCTCTTTTTATACCCATATCCAGTCATATTACTGACTTGTTGCCTAATCAGTTGTGAGGTGCTTTTTGTTTTTTTTAACTTTTCCAGTGTTTTGTTGCCCCATCCCCATAAAATTTCTAAGTTTCAATATTTGAAATGTTGTTTTTGTTCTACTTTTATTTAAATATGGGTTTACATTATTTGCAAATCATCGCAATCAGTTTTCACTTATTTTACAGTTTCCCAACTTTTTTGGAAACAGGGTTGTATAGGCTCGTTATAGACCTCGAAACGCTTTAAATATTCCAACCCCCTTAAGTTACAATATGTAAATATATTGCCTCTTTAAGTGGAAATAGATATTAGTCAAAGTCAATAGTCTATATTAACCCAGTCTAAATTGTAATGATTGACACCTACTGTACCTTTACCTTTAATGCACTCTTACTTTTCAAACTAAAAGGTGTCACCTTTGGTTTATATGTATGGCAAATGAAGCAGATTCCTAAACTTTGATGGGAATTTAAATTTAACAGCATGGCATAAACGTTGATAATGATGTTGATAATGTAATTCATTGTTATTCACACAATGTGAGCACTGCTATGTAAGGCTTCCTCACCCCTAAAACTCAAATTTAACCCTTGGTCATAGTTGTCTGGAATTCAAATCAGGACTTTCCTTCTCCCAGTGAAACGCAGATGTTTGCATATCATGTTTATAAAAAGTACGGTCAAGTAGCATGAAGGGCCTCTTAAAGTATGGCTAAATATCGGGATTCACGACTGTGTATCAAACCGAATTACACGTTTATGTAAAACACAAAACAAATTAAAACACACTTTCCATCCAGCACCCCCCAGAGCCTAGGTTTGATTAATAAGATAAAAAAAAAATTAATAAATAAAAAGGTTTACTGTTATTACCTTTCACATACTGTTTACAAATAAATGTGTGTGCACGTGTGTGTGCGCTCACCTCTCATTAGTGAGCTTCTCGACGATCTCATGAGCCAGTTTCCTTCTGGCTCGAACACCACCCTCAGGCCCAGGAGATCCCTCACCCTCAGCATCATGAGATGGTGGAGCTCTTGAGACACCCATAACGGCATGGTTGGCAATTGGCTGCCTGTCTCTAGGTCTCCACCACTGGTCCTTTAACACTCGCACCTGCGGGAACAATGGCACAAATTGCACTCAAGCGGCACTGCTGAAACAAGCTGTGACATAGTGGCTCTGTCTTCAAATGAAACCATAATTTATTATTATTCTTTGAAATTATACTGAATAAAATTTGCAGTGGATTTTACAGTAATTCACTAGCAACCTGGGTTGCCAATATAGTAATGTAAAATACGAACAAACAACTGTAGAGCTAAAAACTTTTTACAATAAAGAACTACCTGTATAATATCTTATACAGTATAAAATAACACATAACTCAGTACATTTGGATGCAACTGAGTTGAAAGGTCTTGTTAAAGGACCCAATCAAGGCAGTTTGCTGGAGCTGGGATTTGAACACACAACAGTCTGATCTGAGAATTGAAACTTGAGCCGCCACATCTAACTTGCATTGATTTAATGCAGTCTTTTAGTGGAGTTATTTCAGTGTTAGAAGTAGTTGAATCAGTGCCCAGGGAGTTTTCATTTGAAAGTAGTTTTCTTCAACTTTTCAACTTCCGGGAGACAGCCGAGGTCATCAATGTCACTTCTCTCTCCCCGACCAATCAAAATCAAGCAGGTGTGGAACTTACAATAGCAACACTGTCAACAATGGCAGAGGAAAACTGATCCTGGCTGTCGCTGACAACCCAATCTAACACTAGGGTTGCCATGAGCAATATTTGAAATCAACACAATTTCTTTCCATTATTTTAGCTAACATTTCTACAGTAAATAGAAACCTGATGTTCATAATGAAGGAATGCAGAAGCACTAGATGTTTTTTAATCACTGAGAAAAGTGCTCAGGAAATGGGGTTTTGGGCGCTGCCAGCGCAAAATGCATCTGATGGACACAGGCCCTTATGTGTTGCTTTATACACGTTAAGATATTACAATACTTTACTGTACAATTGTTTACAGGCCAAGTTGCCATTACATAACCAAGAATAATCAAAACTAGTTTTAATTGTAATGAATTAATTGGTCAAATAAACTTTTGGTTTACAATTGAAGTTGATTTTCACCTTAGTGCATATCCTTGCTTATGTTAATACTGTTAAAATGTAATGTGATTATACACTTAGTGAGAAATTAACATTACATCTTGTTATTTCTAAATTATTTCTATTAACAGCTAATCCAGTGTTTCCATGTTATGCAAATGCATGTGTAAATATTCAATATAATATTAGGAATGACAATACTCAGCCCCTCAGTAGATATTACAAGTGATCAGTTAATGATTTCTACACAGCATTATACTCGTTGACTGATTACTAGAGTAATAAATGTTAATGTGTGTGTTTCAGATGTACTCTACAGATGGACTCTGATGTGAAAATAAATGAATGACGTGGAAGCTGAAAAAATGCAACCACATTTGAAAATAAATGTGTGAAAATCACAAATCAGGTGAAAGTGAATGAATCATGTGAAAATACTGTGTGCAAATAAAACCACATGTTCCCTATACGTAACAAAATCACATGTGAAAATAAAGAAATCACATGTAGAAAAATGAATGAATCAGGTGAAATAAAATACACAATATGCCAAGTGTGTAAAAACCACGCGTACGTTTCACGTGACTCATGTGATTATTCACGTCAGAAGGGCGTAGGACATAGAAGGCAATAAATCAATATGGGCAGAATATTTTACTTTACCTGTCTCTGTTTTGATTCTTTTTACATAGTTACCTAGTAAATGTCACAATTTTTCTTCATAATGTTAGTTGACCGGACCAGGATATAGAAGTAAAAGCAAAGCTGAAGGCCAGAGAACCTCACTGAATTAAATGAAACTGGTAAATTATTAAAAGTGATATATTATTAATTGACTATGGTGTTAGTCTCACCTTATCATTAAAATAAACGTGTCGGGTCCGGGTGATGCGTGCTCTGTGGCTCTTTCTGAGGACATAAAGCAGCGAAGAGAAGGAGGGATCTCTGCCACCATGGCTGTGGGCAAGAAGAACAGTTTCATATTAAAATCCTGTATTAGTGTCCAATACAGCATCAGTAAGCTGCAATTGTAAATATAGTAATTTACACACAAAGCATGGGGCAAAGAATACACTGTGATTTGTATGAAGACTGAAGACTGTTCTGTTAAACATATTAGATGTAGATAGACTGATAGATAGATAAATACCCATGGTTTAAAAATTATATTTAAATATCTATATTAGTAAATATATATAGTTACTAAATCAAATGTATTATTATTATTATTATTATTGCAATTAAGAAGTATATCAGAAATAAATAATTTAGCAGCTTCTCCCTCAGTGTTGTATTTTCTTGTCTAGTGTGGGAAAGGCACACAACAAATCAGTAAAAGTTGATATTTGTCTTTATCTGTTTTGAGTCCTGAGCACTATATAATGTTAGTCTGTATTATACACACTACCAGTCAAAGGTTTGGACACGCCTACTCTTTTTCATAGGTTTTTCTTTATTTTTTTTTGCTTTCTACATTGTAAAACATTACTGAATACATCAAAACT
>JAQQZX010110113.1:0-10654 GCA_030068355.1 Notoglanidium maculatum | reverse complement strand
TAAACATATAAATGTCTATTTCTCAGAGTTCCTACGTGATGCAGTAAAACCAAAACTATGTTTGTGCATACCCAGTAAGTACCTGTCACAATCAGCAAAAACTTTTCAAGAAGCAAGACTGTAACAAATTGTTGTGCAGTGTATTTTAAAAATTAATTGAATTATTATTTTTTTCAACAGCCCTGCAAAAATATGCTTCCCTGTGCAGTAGCTCAATATATGAAAGCAAACTTCTTTTGTTAGAAATATTGGAAAAATATGGTTTATGTTTGATGCTTAGTAAGCAATGTTTAGGTTGGGCCATTAGTATAATGTTATTAAACTTCTCCCATTAGTATCTAGTTAATCTACTTGATATTTATTCTGTGCCCAGGGTTACCACGTTCTACATATAATATAAAGTAGTCATGTAACAATTCACCCAATTCATGATTAGTTCAGAGTCATGACATTGGTTTCATGATTCAATTTTGCTACAATATTTGCTACTATATTTTTGGGAAAAAAAGAAAATGTAAAGAAATTTTTATTACCAAAAATGCAACATTTATTTTCCTGTTCTTTATCAACTTATATACTTATACAGTATATAATCAACAATAATTATTTACAAATATTTGTAAAGTTTGGAGTAAAATATAATAGCCTAATAACTAAAATATTCCTTTTATTAAAAATGAGAAAAAATAATAACAAGCTTTTTTTGTTCATAAATATGAACATTTGTGAAGGCTAACCGTAAAACAGTTACCATTTGCTTCTCTTATCTTTTGCTTTTGACAGTTGTAAAACATAGCATTGATTTATTGTTGAATCTGTTAGTCAATTGCACAAAAGCTCATTCCCATTTTAGATCTGTTTTTTTTTTTTTTTTGTTTGTTTGTTTGACACTGAAAGATTAGAGCTGTTTTACTTGCATAGTCAGTAAAAAAAGAGTGGATGGAGCCACTCCATAGAGTTTGAATGGAGAGAAGTGAAGCCAAATTGAGGCTACTTCCTGGTGAGCTGCTTGCTGACCATTTGTCTATTGTGCAACCAAAGACTCAATTTTGATGACATAATGCAACAGGGAGCTGTATCACTATCTGTGGTAGATGCACCACAAAAACATCATTCTGGCTCATTTTCTGACTTTGAACATGACTTTGACATCTTTTCTCCAAGTGCAGCCAGTTTTGCTGAGTGTTCTGATTCACTAAGCTCTTTAAGGGGCACTATTAATGACTGAATAGGTTTTTCAGATTTCCCTGAGAGCTATTATCCAAAGAATACCGTTGTGCAACTGTCTGATGCAAGTTGGTGATGTAATTTTTAGCATAGTTGGAGAAAATTATTTAATTATATAAAATTATTACACAACCATAAAGTGAATTACAAGGTTGTGGAGCCGGTCATGTAATGTTGTGTTTCTCTAGAAAATAACAAAGGTGATATAAAGAGACAATGATTCAGAAGTAAGGTTATTTGGTGTCATAAAAGCCAAAAATGAATAGAAGTCAATGGAAGGCTAAAGCTAACTGAACTTCTCACTCACCCACCAGGGGTACGAATTTCAAATGCTCTTTTACCCCCTTGGTTACTTCCACCTACAGTAACATCACAGCCATTCCTGCTGTTGTGCCCTCTGCTGTCTAAATAACACAATTACAGCTAGGAAAAGCTAACCGTTCATTCAGACCAAATGCAGCGAGAGCGTCAAAACACCAGAAAGTCATTCATTTTTTATGTGATTCAGCGGGTGTCCCTGTTGTTTAAGATGTGTTTGCATACAAGGACATAAATTTAAAAAAAAAACAGTGTGCAATAGACCAAGGTGTCTGAAAGTAATGTTAATGCTAATTAAAGACCAAGGCTAGTAAACATGTCCTATCAACGGCAAGTAGAAGTCTGACTTACCATCAACACAAAAGTCACACCACACAAATGGCTTTTAATTGGTTTATTTTCTTACCAAACACGGAATCATAATTATTCACTATTTTCTTTCATCCATGGATTTTGTCCTTCACATTTAAAAGATTTTTTGAGGTTAACTCATAAAGTTATCGATGCATGATATATAGTTACGTGACTAACATACAGTATATACTGCAGCTCAGAAATATGCACCACTGGTAGCTGGTTTTCCTTGAAAAGACTGCAAAAACATGAGAAAACTAAATTTTCCTATTCCAAATATTTTGGGCTAGTTTCTAGTCTTCCCTCTCGTCCAAATGAGCTTCCGTAACCTGTTCTTAAAAGCATGTTATAGCAAAAAGGGGGAAAAAAATGAACACCTTTTTTCTTGCTCCTGTGGGATCCCTGTGTACACACATAGGGTGAAGCTTTCTGAATATTTCTCTAAAAAATACTCTGTTGTTCATCTGCATTCATGTTTGTTTAGGACACATTATCTGTTCAGTCCTAATAATGTATTTGCATTCGGTTACATCCCTGCTGTAGTGGTACATTATTTGACATTTATCCTCACCCCTCATTTTATTTTCCATGATTTCTAGCTCAAGGTTCAAATATGCCATTGGGGAATCTATGCACTCCCCCAAACTAAAAGTTCACCCTTCCCCCAGTACGCAAACACACACACACACACACACACACACACACACACACACACACACACATACATACACAGATATACACACTGGTGCATGGTGGTGATGATGATGCCCTGGGGTTACGTTGATGATGGATGCTCATGTTTGGCCATTTAATTAGCTGTCTATGAGTATATCGCATCAGGGGATCAGGGGATCAGTCTGAGGAGCAATATGAAGTGGCGGTGGTATGGTTGATATTTGTGTGTGTGTTATGTTGGTGAATTTGGCATTTATTGTTGAAAAACAATGTTGAATGGCTCTATTACCAATGATTTAATATTATGATAGTATTCACATAATCCCATTCTTACCAAAAGGTCAAGTATAATTCAACACTGTCTGACAATTTTATATGAGAACTGTGCATTTGTACATATAAACACTTGCAAAGTGACTCGTTTTCTCTTAATGGAGTACACAGACAGTAACACAAATTCTAGCATATGGAACCCAACAGAGAGTGCAGTAAAACAGCCATAACAGACAAAAAGAAAAAAGCTATAACTTGATGCTCCAGTTTTCATTTATTTTGAGTTTTCTGAAATGAAGACAGGGTCTAAATTATACGTGCACAGTCAAAAAATATACATACACCCACTTAGGTTTTTAATTCAGTGATGCTGAGAGTTACAGAATGTATTTTAACTTGCCAAGACCAAGGCCTCTTAACTTCCTGTTAGTGATCATGACTGATAGCTTTTCTAATCACATAAAAAGGGTTTGTTTGAAAGCACACATTGGATTGACAGTACAATGGGAAAGTCCAAGGAGCTCAATGCAGATCTGAGAAAGTGGATCATTGATTTACACAAATCAGGAATGTCTCTTGGAGCTATTCATAAACAACTGCAGATTCTATGAGCATTAGTTCAAACCATAGTATATAGTAAGTACAAGTTATTGGAAGGTGTAGATACTTTGCCAAGTCACTTTGCTGAAAGAAGACCCACAGCTGAGAGGAATTTGGTTCAGATGGAAAGGAACAACTCAGAAACCATCAAGACACAGGTCTGCCATGAACTTGAAGCTGATGGAACACTGTCTACAATCAAGCAAGTTTATATCACCCTGGACTAAGAGGCTACTGTCCAAGCATGAAGCCTATGCTCCAAAATCAACCCCTTCAAGCTCGACTAAAGTTTGTAGCTGACCACTCAGACAAAGAAAAAGCCTTCTGGAGGAAAGTTTGGTCAGATGAGACAAAGATTGAGTTGTTTGGCCACAATTAGGTCCAGAGGAACACTGTATCAACTGTTAGCATCATGCTTTGGGGCTTTTTGGCTGCCATTGGAAATTGCATTGCATAAAATGGATAGAATAATGAAGAAGCTTAGAATTCTTCTTTGCATAACCTCAAACCATCAGCTAGACGGTTGAAACTAGGATACAACTGGGTGTTCCAACAGAACAATGACCCCAAACACACATCACAGCTGGTTGTGGAATGGATAAAGTAGGCTAACTTTAAGCTTAAAACAAGTCCTGACCTCAACCCTTTTGAAAATATGTGAACTGTGCTTAAAAGTCAGGTTTGTGCCAGGAAACCAATTTAATTAAACTCTACCAATTCTGCCAAGAAGGATGGCCAAATATTCGAGCAGAATTCTGCCAGAAGCTTGTTGATGACTACCAAAAGCCTCTTGTCAAGGTGAAACTTGCTAAGGGGCATTTGTATTGTGGTGTATGTATATTTTTGACCCTATATTGATTTCCAAAAACCCAAAACTTGTGCATCGAATTCTTGTTGTTGTTTTTTTTTTTATTAAAGATGTATTTTGTACAATCATTCTTCCCCAGAAAGAGCAGTTCAAAGAAGTCATTGAAAGCTCAATATTGCTGTTATATTCATGTCCATGATGACTGTATGTAATCTTCTGACCGCAACTGTATATTACAATTTGATGTGTTGGAACAATTTTGCAAAAATCCAACAGGGTATGAGAGGTGAGAACCATTAAATGAGAGTGGCGTTATATAAAACTAGCTGTTTCCTGCGAATTTCTATACCCAAAGCACAAAGCACATTTCCTCTGTTTCAAAAAGGAAAAACTCAGCAAACGGTTTTATTATTCTGACCCATAAATGTGATTCAGGTGAACAATCTAAGAGATCAGTGTTTGCCAATATTGAGTCTCCTCTAACTTCATTACACATGAGATTTCACATGCTGAGTCAAATACTGAGGAGAGCATACTAAGTTATTTCTAAATCTTGACAAATAGCATTGCATTCTCTCTGCAGGGAATTGCTGTACAATAAAGCCAAGCTAATGAATTTCATAGAATGAAACGGTAATCTATTTTTAATGTAAGAAAACACAATACATGCTGTGTTTCAGGCACAACATTAATAGAAAAAAATGAACACAGTATATCATAAATATCAGATTGAGCAGTGTTTAGATTTAATTTGTATACAGACAGTCAGCATTTGAAATATTAATAAGGCTGTGATTTTCACAGAGGAGCTCTTCTTTATTAGAGAGAAAGATGATTTGGTTGGATGTAGAATGTATCAGGATGACACAATAAAGGTATTGAATGGACTGTGGACTGTTATAAAGCTTGTAGTGTGTAGTGTAGTCTAAAATACTGAATATTAAGCCTCAACTTCTGAATATTAAGCCTAAAATCTTTATGGATAAGAGAGGAGAAAGTGAGAGAGAGAGGTAGCATGAAAACATGAGTATTATGTTTCGTCTTTCAGTGTCAGACAATGCCCTTATGACGAGGGAATGTAGTCATAGCAACAGTCTAAGTGTGTGAAGCTGTATAAAATGTGAATACAGGTTCACTTCTATGATTTCAAAGGAAAGGAGCAGGTCAGATTAAATATTTAATGGACACCTTTCTGGTTTGTATGTGTCTCACAAGCACGCTTCCTTTCTATCATCTCATCTCTACTGAAGCATAAAAAACACCTACCTCTGATGAGAACAAAAGAACTTTCCCATCTTTGTGAGCTTGTACCATATCTCTGCTACCGTTTTAATTAAAAGTGCTGCTCATCAATGATGGTTGGTCGTGATATAGTTAGGAGATGGAACAGCTAATATCTAATATCTATCAATAATGAAACAATCAACCAATGCGTTATACAATGAGGTCTCATTAATGCCTTAAAGGAGTGATATACGACAAACTATCCCACACACATACTCACACACACACACACACACACACACACACACACACACACACTTCAAGACAAATAGGTTTTTTTAATGAATTCTAGTTTTTAAGTGTTTTAACTGGGTGCATGCAAACGCCAAACATGGTAAACAGAAAAGTTTTGTTGTTTTTGTTTTTGTAACCCTTTTGTTAAAACTAAAAAAAAAAAAAACCCATTAAACATACATTTCTGTAGCATGTACTTTTGTGTAATTTGTGCTTGTGTAATTTGATCTGGCAATGCCTGCTTAGTTTATCCACTTTTTTTAGTTTCTCCTCTAAAGACATTTTGGGGGGGAAAGCACGCTATATTAAATAATCCACCTTGTTGACATTCACATTCCCATGACTGTATGCAGCTGCTCAGTCACTGCTGATGGCATGTTACGAATGTGCCTAGGGGATGTTTCACTCTGCACTGAAAAAACCACACTGAATTCACAGAATTCAAATGTGCACATCAGTTCTACATGATTGAATTGAGTTACATTAACACAATTTGTTTTTCGTACATCCAACATGTACAATATTATGCAAAAGTCAAATGCTGTAAAGCAAAAATGACCTCAAAAATAATGAAAAAATGATTATAAATCTTTCTACTTAACAGAAAAATACTGCAATATGCAATAAACAGTAATAAACTAAACAAATTTCATATTTGGCATGGTGACACTTTGCTATTTTTTTTTTTTTTAAATAGTAGTCCCAGATACAAATTGTGCAGCTTTATAAGTAAATTAGTGGATATGTTTTACTGAGCATCTGGAGAAATTGATTGTTGCACTTCATGTTTTTTAACATTTTTCAAATACAAATTGTTTTTTTGGAAAAGTATTGTTTGGACATCTAAAGTATTTTTGTACTGACTTAATAATGCCGAATTCGTCAAATAAATATCTTTAACCTCCTGAGTTTCAGCTGTATAATTTTGCCCTCTATAGACAACATTTGTTAACTTTATCTCCCACACCATGCATGCTACTGAACTAACTTCCGTTGGTCTTTAAAGAGGACATTTAGGATTTTTAATTGACACCACAAGTCTTTTCAGCATGCTCATTGCCTTCAAAACAATGGGAAAGTTAAGAAAAAAAAATTAATTGGGAGACATTTTTCCTGGAACTCAGGATGATAACAAAATTTGCACTTAAAAATAAGGTGCCTAATTTTGCACAGTACTGTATTTACAAAACTGTGAATAAACTCAAACTTCAACCTGAACTGAGGATCAAACCCAGTTCACTGTTGTTTTATCACAAACACATTAAGACTGCATGTCTTAATTGCCTTAATTCTATAGCTCATATCAGTGCCAACAACCTCACGAGATTTCAGTGTAATTGGTTTGCATTAATACTATGTGAATTGATCGCTCTCACTCTACATTCTACAATCTAGTAATTAGAAATTAATTGTTTAAATTAAGTATAAGGAATGAAATCACATTTTGATGAAAAACTTAATAATTTATCTCAACTATATGTAAGATGATTTCTTAAATCTGACTGCCCACATATACCATTTTTTTTCAGTATGTGTAATCACCTGAAATTACTGACTCTGAACAGTCTTTACTACACAAGTCTGGGCTAAAAAGAAATCAGCCCCAGCCTTGCTTCTTCAAAACATCCTGTGTATTACTTTTCCTATGACCACAGGTGGAGCTGTTGTGTTTGGTTCCACAAAATTCCATAATAATACAATAATAAATTAAGATTTTTGTTGATAGATTGAAATGAAATTATATATTGATGTCTTTTTTATTTTTAAAGACTGGGTGTCTTAGCCATGCTAGGCTATTGATACCAGCTGCCCCAGTTGCACATCCATACAATTTCCCTTGGATGTTCATTTCCTACCTTTGTTCCTTTTGTTACAACATACAAAATCAGATTTTGTTACAACTTACAAAAGATTATATATGACTTATTAATTTACTGTCTTTCAGCTGCAAAATCTCAAAGCAAATCTCGTTCGACACTGACTTCTGGTCTCTAAAACATTAATCAGAGTGGGAGTTTGCATTGCAGATCTCTGGCCAGTTGTATGTAAAAACCTAGAGTTCACATTCCAGTACCTGTTTTGAAGGAAACTCATTCTGTCATCCTACGGAAAGGCTCATAAAGAAGGAAGGCTAGCTTGGGGATTTTCCACTAAGGAAGAGACAGTTCCACCTCCACATGGAGGAACTGAAGAAACAGGAAAGCTGAACAATGGAGAATAGAGGTGGAGGGAGCTCCAGGTTGGAAGCCTTATCACACTGACCCCTACCAGTCAGATAACTCCTGCTCCTGTAACTCACCTCTGTCTTGTTCTTTGTTAGTGGCCTGATTTTGTGACACTATTTTCAGAGCAGCTGATCAAATGAACAATCTGCTGATAAATATACTCAATTTAACCCTGTTTTAACACACAGATCACATGTTTTTTAGGTCATTGGCCTCCATGAGAACAGGAAAAAAGGTAATAATGAAAAAATGGACTAAATACCAACTGTTGCACTTTTGCTTATATTACTTTATTAAATAAATAATTGGCTTTATGAGTGGTTGGGCCAATGGTTGATGTCAATCAGTGTGTCTGAATGGAAAAGGACAAATTTGAATTGAGTTGAAAAGCTTGAATAATTCAGGGTGGGGAACTGGACTACCATTTCTCTTCGAGTGTCTCGAACCATATTAGACAGTCGAGGAAGAATCTCAGTGCTATTATCCTCTCCAAGGGAGGCACCAAATGCCAAATTATTCTGAAGAGGTGACGATCATTTTCAAACCAGTATTTTGCAGGAAGACAATGCGTTAACCCATGTTTCTGAAATCATGTGTTGTGTGATCTTCATGATGCACAGAAATTTTTACAGCCTACCCTATTCTTAAGCAGTGTGTCTCATCCCTTACTGGCTGAAAACAATTTTTAATGGCATGTTTGATAATATGGGACAGCATGTTTGGGAATTTGGTACACACATATTTATTTATTTAGGTCTTTTCTTTCATCCTTAAAAAGTTATTTGTACATGTGTCATGGCATCAATAAATCATCATCACCATATACAATTTAATCCACATATAGTCTACCAAACACATCATTTAACCATAGTGTTGTGTTTCATGCATCAATTAAATTGCTTCACTTTTCCTGTCTCCGCTTATTATACTGACTGTCCCAATGAACCTGAACCATTTTTGGTAATTTGGGATGTCTTGAAAATGATTAAATTAAATATTTGAATTGCTTTATGGAGGAAAAAGTAGTATATAATTTTTCCTACCTGAAAATTTTTGGGGTCAAAGCAGTTTTAACAAATTCTGAACCTAACCCTGAATTGCTGAATGCTGAGAAGGAAAACTGTGTTTTTGGTTCCAGAAAAGCTGATCTGAGTAGGTTCACTCAACCCTGAGTATTTAACCGTTGACACCGTACCTATGTCGTAGATTTGATGCAGAAGTATAAATCAACCTTTAAGCATGTGCGTGACAAATATCAAAAGCCACCCTCAGTGGAGCTCCAATACTACGATTCACCATGGCAACTGGCGAGATAATAAAGTCATCCTACTTCCAAGTTTCTGAAAGTAGGGTGCAGAGTGTCTCTAGGGGACACGCTAAAAAATAAAGCGTGACACCAGACACCAGATAAAAAAATTGTAATGCGGGAAATTAAAAACAATAATTTTTAAATTATTCTTTTAACTGAAGTGGGTTTTTTCAGTTTGCATGCATTTATAAATATCAAACAATTTTAGTGTACTGTAGTCTAATCATTAGGCCGTGGTAACTGACCCAGAGATAATCTGCGTTTTCCGTAATGGAAAACTCAGTGCTTCCTTTCATCGCAAGGTTTTCTGATGTTTCGCAGATACATCAGGAGATTTTGAGAGATAAACAATATATTGAAGCAAGCACGCAAACCACCAAAGGAAAAAAAAACTTTTGTTTTTTTTTAGTTTATGTTAAATTGTGTTTTTCTGTAAAGTTTGTAATGTTTATTTCTTTTACTTTCCTGTTGCTTATATTGTATTTATTATTGTCTGCTTTGCCCTGGGCGTTACCCTCATGGCGTTGAGTGTTAAATGCTGTGCTGTGTGTTGTTAAATGTCAGCTGTTAATAAAGTTAAACAAACTGTACAAAAGGACGACGGCGATAAACCCTCATGACAGGCTCCATATCCTCCAAGCTTTTAGGTGGCAGCAGAGAGCACAGAAGCCACAGCGCACCACGAAAAGAAAAACCCAACCCACAGCTTTTACTTGTACACATGTCGTCACTTCCTAATATTTCCCGCGCTGGGTTTTGATACCGCTGTCACTGAGCTGCACAACTTTAATTACTAAACAATGCTGACCTCCGATTATGACCCAGCTTGTTTACCGGATTTGTTGCCACTTTATTACCGCAGACTGTTTCCGTATTCTCAGTACTATCGATGGCTAAGCTACGGCGGCGGTGAGTCTGTTAGCTAAAGTTACCTAAGAGTTGCCATCTCTTTTCAGGGGAAAGTAGCTAATGCAAGGCGCTACGAGTTGCCAGATGACGTCATGTGTAAATTTGTATATCTATATTGTGTCGTCATGATCATTTGCTTATCAAAACGTGTTACGTGAGGAAGAATAGAAAGTTGCCTTTGGTCATGGCAGCACAAGCTGACTGCGTATGTAAATGTTTTCAAGTAAAGACTTGATAAAAGTATACAGAAAGAAGGAGTGGGAGTGAGTAGATAGGAAAAAGATACAGTGGAAATGGTTAGAGATGGAATAACTCGCTTTTATTAGTTATAAATGTTGCCAAGAAGAGAGTTTAAAATGAAGAACAAAGAAGGGGGGGGGGCAGCAAACAGAGGTGATCAGTGACTGGTTGCTGGGAAACAGTGGTGAACAGTGATTG
>JAQQZX010110082.1:0-10654 GCA_030068355.1 Notoglanidium maculatum | reverse complement strand
ATATTCAGAATTTATATACTTTTGTGAAGCTGCTTTGTGACAATGTCTGTTGTTAAAGGCACTATACAAATAAAATTTAATTGAATTGAATTGTATGGTGATCTTCAAGTCATTCCATAGCATCTCTATTGGGTTGAGGTCTGGGCTCTAACTTGGTCACTCCAAAAGGTGGATTTTGTTTTTCTGAAGCCAATCTGTTGTGGACCGGTATTTTGTCTCATTGTCCTGTTGCATCAACCAACTTCTACAGAGTTTCAGCTGAATTCACCTTTAATTCAATGCTTGAAAGCTAGCCAGCCCTGATGCAGCAAAGCAAGCCCAAATCATGAGGTTTCCACCATACTTTACAGTTGGGATGATATGTATGATGGTATGCAGTGCCTTTTTTATGCCAGTCGTATTGCTGTGTGTTCTTTCCAAATAGTTCAATCTTAGTTTCATCAGTGCACAAAACATTTTGCCAATGCCACTGTGGAGTACCAATGTGGTCATTCACAAATTTCAGGCATTGTTCTTTTTAGTGAGCAGCAGCTTCCCTCGTGGTGTCCTGCCATAGACACCCTGCTTGTTCAATGTGTTATGTACTGTAGACTCATGAACACAGATGTTAGCCTGTTCCAATGACGCCTTCAAGTCATTGGCTGCCACTTGGGGTTGTTTCTTTACCTCATTGATAAGTCTTTGTTGTGCTCTTGGTGTCATTTTAACTGGGTGCCCACTTCTTGGTAGAGTAGCCACAGTCCCAAAGTCTTTAATTAATCTTAATCTTCCATTAATCTTGTCTCCATTAATTGTCTTTAATTACTAATTAAATAATAAATAATTACTAAATAATAAATATAATAAATAATAAATTTATAAATAAATTTATAATAAATAAAATAATAATATATAATTACTAATTAAATAATAAATAATCACTTAAATAATAATAAACCCTTTCCAGCTATGTAAATCAATTTTTCATCATAGATCCTCTGAAGGCTCACATAAGCATATTCTTCTCATGCGTGGCAAATTCAAAAAGTATGAATGGTTTTTATCAGTCAAAGTAGCTCAAGTTCACACCTCCTAACTCATTTTCTTAACAAGATTCCAGGTATGCTAACACCTGACTCCAATTAGCGTTTTTGAGGTCATTAACTCAAGGGTTCACAAACTTTTTCCACTAGCACTATGAGTTTTTTTGTGGTTGCTCTCAATAAAGGCATGAAAGATTAGATTTTTTGTGTGTTACTATTTTAGGCATATTATATTTGTCAATACCCTTGACTTAGATGAAGATCAGATCACATTTTATGACAAATTAATGAAGAAAACTTCCAAAAGATTCACATACGTTTTCTTGCCACTATATATATGTAAATATATATATATAATAAATTATATGGACGTATCTAGCACATGAACTAGAAATTCAATGATTAGTAATAACATTTAGTGCAAGATTGCTTGTTACTGGCATGTCTGCAGTGATGACTTCTGAATGCTGAATGCTGCCTAGCCAGCCTTGTTAATAAAAGAAATTGCCAGTGGAAAAATGCTGTTTTGATAACCTGCAGTTTTTAATCATCAGGGAGTGGAATTGCTTTCCTGATGGTACTTTTTGGAATAGGTAATTAGCAGTAGTGTCTGGATCATTTTTCCTACTCACGTCTTTGGCCTGATGATGTTCGGTGATGACAGACTCCAGTAAATGATTTTTTCAACTGTCTTGATAGTGTGTAGCAGCTTCCTCTTTTCTCTGGCAGAGGTTACACCAAACCAGATAGTGATGGCAGACTTTTTCACAGTAATGTCATCTGCAAATTTGATCAACTTCACAGACACATAAGTGAAACACAGTCATTTGCATAGAACAAATATAAGAGGGGTGAGAGGACACAACCGTGTGGTGCTCCAGTGTGGAGTGACTGGGGCTAAGAGATGTTCTGACTCTCACAAAACAGATGTTCTGGTTCTCAAAAACTACTTCCTGTCAGAATGGAATGGTGTTCAGTGTTTCATGGGTTATGTTATCTGTTTGTATGTCCCCTTTCCTCTTTGAATGAAGGGCCCACTAGCCGATAGAAATTAAGGGCACAACCAGCTCAAGCATGCCTGTGAATCTGAAGAAGCAGCAGTCATGTAACCCATCCACCTAAGGGTTTGAAGTGTTGTGAATTCTGCTTTTCTGCTCACCATGGTTCTAAAGAGTGCACATATGGGTTACTATAGACTGTCAGCTCAAAACAGTTTGGTCATTCTTCTTTGACCTCTCTCATCAACGAAGTGTTTCTGTCTGCAGAAATTCTGCTCACAGGAAGTTTCTGAATTACTCAAACCAGCCAGGTACCAACAATCTGGAACCAATAATAATGCCACAGTTAAAGTCACAGAGATCAAACTTTTCCTTCATTCTGATATTTAATGTGACTATCAAGTGAAACCCTTGACCTGTATCTGCATGATTTTATGTATTGTGTTGCTGCCACATGATTGAATAATTGGATAACTGCATAGCAGGTGTCCAGGTGTTTCTATAAAATGGACAGTGAGTGTACATCTACAAGGCAGTTTCAAAGAAGCAACAACTATGTATTATAGGACTGTGGGTTGTTTTGGCTTTTTAAAATCCTTTAACTGTTTGACATCAAGGATATACATTCTTGCAACCAAAAGAGTGCTTTTGTGAAATAAAAATTAAGGACATTAAAAACATCTACTTTACATTTTAATTTTCTGGAATTTTGTTATCTGCAATTATATCTACTTTAATTACTGTTCTAACTCTATATTCCTGAGATCATGTTATGAACCTAAACAATTGATGATCTTCCACCATGACTGATTTATGATTGGCAGGTTAGGAATTTTATAACCCTGATAATTTTGGGTGAAAATGGAAGTGCTGAGAGATGGACCAGGATATGAAGAACTGCACTTCATTGTCCGTCTCAGCCACATTCCCAGTTATAATGTTCATAAAAGGCAAGATGACATTTACTAATATCTGTGACATTTAATAATATCAATAGATCCTCTAACATACTGTACACCAGTTGCATTCAGGAAGAGATAAAGTCTCACCACACATATACCTGGTCCAGAAGAAGGATAAAAAGAAGAGCTAATGAATAGTGTAGGAGTAAGAGGGCAAACTCTCCAAAGTCTCTTCCTGCCATCTATGGCAGGCAGAGATATGTTCTTAACCTCAGGAGTAGGCAAGAACCAATTTACTTTCATGTGAGACAAGATTAGATGAAAGAACATTCATAGGACAGGTTTCTGTGAAGACTGCCAACACAGGGGCATTAAA
Organism: Notoglanidium maculatum; assembly: GCA_030068355.1. Taxonomy (NCBI): domain Eukaryota; kingdom Metazoa; phylum Chordata; class Actinopteri; order Siluriformes; family Auchenoglanididae; genus Notoglanidium; species Notoglanidium maculatum. The sequence continues at coordinate 7,356 of JAQQZX010110082.1, read as the reverse complement.
ACCTTAAAACACACTGCTGTGTGGTTTGCGGAAATCAGACAATCATGTTATTTGCTCAAGTAGCTATACTGTAGACTAAGACGTATAAAGAGAAAAAAATCCAGGCTCACTCCAAAGAGTTAATGGTTTTCCAGCTACCAGCAGTTTGACACTCTGTGGGTTGGGTAATTATGAAAATTGCTCTTAAGCAAACTAGATTAGGAATGGTGCCCTCTTCCCCAGCCTGACAAGGAATGGAGATGAAACTCTGTGAGATTCTTTTTCTATTGACTCTACTTAGTGACACTCACACAGTCAATCCATATGACCCAGCTTGATGCAGTTCCCCTGTATGCCTGAATAAATTAACCCTGCCACTATTTCTTTTAAAATTCTTTTTTGTGACTTTTGATAAGTGAGAGATCTTCCTGGTAGGTTGTATTGATGCTGAAGCCGCTCCAATTGCTGGCCAGTTAGAAGAGATGTCAAGATGGCCCAAGTGAAAACAACAAATCCCACTTTGCATCAAATGGATCTGACATTCTCCACCTCCTCCAGAAAAATTAATTGAAAGCAGATGGCCCTGCATTACCCATTCTGTCAGAGTATCTATCATGGTGCATTAACTATGGTTTCACATTGAGGCTGTGTGTGACAGGGATGGGGAAAAGAAGAATAGTCACAAGGAATGCTCAAAGGCAAAATACCATTCCTAATGATGATAGTGCTAACACCTTCTTAGAGGAAGCAAGTAGACTATGGCCAGGTGTGAAGATTACTTGTGAAGACTACATTTAATTATTTTCATGTCTGCAGAAACTTCAAGTATGCTTTCAATAAATTTTCATTTCCACACAACATTTCAAAGGTATTTGTCTAGAAGCTTTGGTGGATGTTTAAAAATTCATTGACATTGTTCAAAAATCACATTTCAGGATCTGGCCTATTTGATTGTCAAAATTTGTCAGAAATTGTCAGAAACTAAACTGAGGTTACATAAAGATTGTTGTGTTTGCAAGCCAATTTGGAGGGCGCAGTGAATGCAATGTCACCAAAAGCACTGACAGAAATGTCACTACGGGATATGCCTTACAAATTCTCACTAGAGTATTGTTGTAACAGTGCATTGATGCCTGGCTGCCACTCATCTACTCATCTATTCCAATGCATTCTCTGTACATCCAGCTCCTCACTCTAAATGCCATCACAGCTGCATGATTTCAGGAAGAAGCAGCTCAAACAGACTTGGTGCAATCATCGAGTGATGAGGTCTACAATGCACAGGCTGATGAGATGTGTGCTTTTCCAAGGCTCTGAACAAGCAGAGGTCTGATGAGATTAAAAAGAAAGAACCCAGGAAATCTAGTACCCTTCTGTACACATCACCATGTTCCAGCCCTCCCAGATGTCTGCATGGGGTTGAGGAACCAGGAGATGTTCCCATGCAGAATTCAAATGGATGACTCTCTGTGTGTGGAATCCATCATGCTATCAAATCTTTCTTCAAATTAAAACAAATCACATTTATTATGATAAACAAATTAATAAGGTATGCAGTCTTTTTACCTTTCCCAAAATTCCAGGCGGGCTCCAGGAGTAGGATTGAGAAACACTGATGTATCAAAAATACAGAATTAGGTATGATAACTACTGTATATCCCAGTGTTAACACTAAGGTATACAGTAAAAAATTTACATACATTCATCATGGACATGAATGCTATGCTAATATTGGCCTTTGAATGATTTCTTTGAACTGTTCTTTTTCTTGGGAAGAATAATTGTCAATATACATCTTTAATAGAAAAAGAAGAATTTGCTACCCAAGCTTGAATGTATTTTAGGTATTCTAAAATAAACACAGGGTCAAAATTATATGCACAGGGTCAAAAATATACATATAGCACTCATAATATTTGTTTTAATGTCCCTTAATAAGTTCACCTTGACCAGACTTGGTTGTATATTTGACCACTCTTCATGGCAGAATTGGTACAGTGCAGTTAAATTAGTGTGTTTCCTGACATGCACCCAAATTTTAAGTGCAGTCCACATATTTTTGATTGAGTTAGGGTCAGGAATTGTTTTAAGCTTCATGTTAACCATCTTTACATTCTTTTTTCCTTCCATTCCACAACCAGCTTTAATGTCTGTTTTGGGCCATTGTCCAGCTTGGGCCATTGTCCAGGTTTCAGCTGTCTATCTGATAGTTTAAGTTATGATGAAGAGTTCTAAAGTTCTTCATTATATGCATCATTTCCACTGGCATGCCCCAGAGCATGATGCTACCATTGTCATCAACCTGGCTAATACCATCCCTACAGTCAAATATGATGGTGGAAGTATCTATGGATTCTCAGTGGCAGGGACAGGGAAACTGGTAACAATTGAGGGATGGATGAATGCAGCCAAATACAGGAACATCCTTGAAGAAAACCACCTCCAGAGTGCATGTATACTCAAACTGGGGTGATGGTTCACCTTTCTCATCAACATGATAATGAACCTAAAGACATAGCCAAAACAACACTGCAGTGGCTTTGGGGCAAATGTCTGAATGTTATTGAGTGGCTCAGACCTAAACCCCATTGAACATCTGTGTGTCACGAAGTTGGGGTTTGGTCGGACACAAGCGCAGGTAGAGAACGTCTGTAAAATAAATGTGTTTATTAAACACACAATGGCAGAGATTGATCAGCAAACAGAGTGTCACAGGTGAGGCAACGAGCAAAGTACAAAAAGAGAAAACAGAGTCCAAACACAGACATCAAACATTAAAGGCTCGGCAGTAGCGTCACGGAGATTAGACAAATGCCTACCTAGAAGGCCGGTCATATCATGTGATATGGAAGGGATCTACTTCTACTTCATGCAGCCTCTCCACTGGTGTCCCTCAGGGCTTGGTACTTGGTCCTCTTCTGTTTTCCATCTATACTAGATCTCTTGGTGAGGTAATATCCTCACATGGGTTCTCATACCACTGCTATGCAAATGACACTCAATTAATCCTCTCTTTTCCTCCCACAGACACTAATGTTTCTGCCCGGATTTATGCATGTCTGGCAGACATCTCATCATGGATGGCAGCTCATCAGCTGAAACTCAACCCCAGAAAAACAGAACTGCTATTCATCCCAGCTGATTCATTCTCACATCAGGATCTTGTGATCTCCCTGGACAACTCTTTGATCTCTCTTTTGGTCACTGCACATAACCTTGGGGTAACTATGGACAATCACCTATCTTTTTCTTCTCATATTGCTAATCTTTTGCGCTCATGCCGATTTCTCCTCTCCAACATCAGAAAGATCCATCCATTTCTTTCCACACAGGCCACTCAGATACATGTTCAGTCCCTTGTCATCTCAAGACTAGACTACAGTAACACACTCCTAGCAGGTCTGCCTCTGAGCGCCATTGCAACTGATCCAGAATGCAGCTGCATGACTCGTTTTCAACCTTCCCAAGTTCTCCCACACCACCTTATTGCTATGCTCCCTTCACTGGCTTCCCATAGCTGCCTGCATCAGATTCAAAACACTGATGCTTGCCTACAAAGCCAAAAATGGACCTGCACCCTCTTACCTCAAAGCACTTATCACACCACGCACTGCACCATGCTCCCTCCGATCCTCCAGCACTGCTCGACTTGTTCCTCCATCTCTCAAGGCGCAAGGAAGACATGCATCTAAACTATTCTCTGTTTTGGCACCTAGGTGGTGGAATGAACTTACCCTTGATGTCCGAACAGCTGAGTCACTGGGTGTCTTCAAACGACGACTGAAGGCCTACCTCTTTCGGAAGTACTTGGAATAGCACTTATTTTTCACTTTAATATTAACAAAAAAAAACCCTTTCTGTATTACTTGCCAACAGTTTTAAGTGTGATGGTATTCCCAGGTCCTAGTGAGCCAGTATAAGAATAAATTTACTGATAGACTTCAAAGCACTTTTGTAAGTCACTCTGGATAAGGGCGTCTGCCAAATGCTGTAAATGTAATGCTTCACGAAGTAAGAGCACATATGGGAGTCTTTTTCAGCACGGGGTAATGTGTCAGTGAATTAGGTGCACCTGCATCCACTTGCCTGGGATGGCTGTGAACTCACGAGAACTGCAGTCCTTGTAGTTCGCGTCCGAATGAGGAAGTGCGCACTTCTGCTTTGAGCGTGACAGAGATGTGAAATGCGCAGCACGCACGGCCGAGTCCTCAAGGTGCGCTGTGCATGTTGTGAGGAGTGGATCATGACAAAAAAGCACTACACCCGGAGCAGCCAACACAGTTATTCCATGGGGGACCTGGACCTGAATGTGCCCGGGTAGCACTGGTTTCCACCACGCTGAACTTTTGCCTAGATGAGGGCGTAGGCAGGAATTCAGGCAGGAACTGCATAGCTGCAGGCTTGGCTAGACACATTGGAACAGGAGCAGGCTCTGTGAGTGCAACAGGAACAGGAGCAGGCTCTGTGAGCGCAACAGGAACAGGAGCAGGCTCTGTGAGCATGACAGGAGCAGGAGCAGGCTCTGTGAGCATGACAGGAGCAGGAGCAGGCTCTGTGAGCATGACAGGAGCAGGAGCAGGCTATGTGAGCATGACAGGAGCAGGAGCAGGCTCTGTGAGCATGACTGGAACTGGAGCAGGCTCTGCAAGTGCAACAGGAACAAGAGCTGGCTCTGTGAGTGTGGCTGGAACAGGAGCTGGCTCGGTGAGCGCAAAAGGAACAGGAGCTGGCTCAGTGAGCATGAAAAAAACAGGAGCTGGCTCTATGAGTGCGACAGGAACAGGAATAAGCTCGGTGGTCGTGACTGAGGCAGGAGAGGGATCGGTGGCCAAGTCTGGAACTGGAACTGAAGTGGGATCCTTGACTTTGACAGTTTCTGTGATGTTTAGAGGAACAGTCAATGTGACATTTAGAGGAACAGTCTCTGTGACCTCGACGGGAACATTCTCTGTGACCTCAACAGGAACAGCCTTCGATTGGAACAGTCTCTGTGACCTCGACAGGAACAATCTCTGTGACCTGTACTGGAACAGGCTCCATGACCTGTACGGGAACAGGCACCATGACGTGTATGGGAACACGCTCTGTGATGTGTATGGGAACAGGCACCATGACATGCACTGGAACAGGTTCTGTGACTTGTAGTAGAACAGGCTCTGTGAAGTGTACTGGAACAGGCTCTGAGACTGTGGCTGGAGCAGGCTCTGGCTATGGCCCGGTGTCTTGGACAGGAGAGGGCTCTGGACCTGGACAGGAACAGGAATAAACTCCATGTGAGCGACTGTGGCTGGAACTGGAGTGGAACTAGGAACAGGAACAGGCTCTGTGTGAGTGATCTTGGCTGGAACTGGAGCAGAACTAGGAACAGGCTCTGTTTGAGCGACTTTGCCTGGAACAGGAGCGGAACTAGGAACAGGAATGGACTCCATGTGAGAGACTTTGGGCTCTGGGAGAGCGACTGTGACTGGAGTGGATTCTGACCCTTGTGGCAGCTCAGACTTGGGTTCAGGCTTCATCATGGTCACATGCTCAGGCAAAGATTTTGCCTCTGGTGCGGACTTGGACTCTGGTGCAGATTTGGACTTGGACTCTGGTACAGAGTTGGAATTGGCCTCTAGCGCAGACTTGGAACTGGACTCTGGTGCAGACTTGGGCTTAGGTGTGACCCCTGGAGCGGTAGCCTCCTTTTCAGCCATTTGAGGGAGCTCAGGAGCGGTAGCCTTCTTTTTAGCCTCTGGCAGGGGCACTGACGCGGTTACCTCCATTTTAGCCTCTGGAGGGGACTATGGAGTGGTTGCCTCCTTTTTAGGCTCTGGAGCGGATGAAAGACGGAGAAATTTTGTGAAGAAAGCCTTCTTTTTCCTGACTTCAAAACAGGTAAGCACATTCAAGCACACACAACTATTGGGTCTGTTAATTATAATTTTAAAAAAAGATGACTGATTATTTACAATAACTGATTATTAATCAATTTATTCTTCGTCAGCAGAAAAGCCAACTCAGAGTGTTATTTGCAATACTAATAACTGTCTATTTTAAAATCCCTCCTTAAGGAGAATCAGCTTTATCTGCATTTTATCCCGGACAGGCTGTCTCTTAGAGAAACAGCACTAAGACAGATACAGTATTTAAGACACATGCAAGAGCCAAATTAACACACCTTTGAATTAGAGAGCCAGGCTGCTACAGGTTTGTCCATTTTTGCATTGTATGAATGCTCAGAAAGAAGCAAGAAGCAGACATGGCTTCAGTGTCAGGATTCTACTTGCTCCCATTAACAAAATGTAAGGGCTGTACATAAGCAAAGCTGGCATTAGCTGTTCTCAATAGATCAAAATTAAAAACTGCCAGTTCAAGGCTAATAAATAAATCCTGCAGCCTCAGTTCAACCTGCCATAATGCAGTTAAAATGCTTCAACGATATAACCAAGACTAAACTAAAATGAAACATCCACTCAAGGGGCGTTTTTACAGGTTTCAGATTGGTTGGCTTAGACACTTTAACACTCATTACCAACATTGAATTTTACAGAAACAGCACAACAACAGACAATACAAGAAAGCACATGGAATTCATGCAAACAGATAAGACAGTGGATAATACAAGCAAGCATGTGGCATTCAGGCTAACAGGTAAAACAGTGGATAACACAAACAAACGGATGGAATTCACGCAAATAGGTAAGACAGTGGATAACAAGCAAGCATGTGGAATTCACGCAAACAGATAAGACAGTGGATAACACAAGCAAGTGCAAGGAATTCATGCAAACAGATAAGACCACGAACAACACAAGCAAGCACACAGAATTCATGCAAATGGTTAACAGCAGACAACACAATCAGGAGCGCTGAATTCAAATAAACAACAGATAACATGAACAATACGAGCAAGCACGCTGAATTCATATGACCAGCAGACAACACACGCAGGCGCTGAATTTAAACAAACAACACAACACAAAGAGGCGGCAAACCCTCACCCATGGAAATTATTCACATCAAGGCGGTTAGGGAAACTCAACCCGGCCAGAAAGGGCTAACTTAAAGCTCTTGTAACCTTAATTTATAACCAGCACAGAGCCTAAGGAAACTATACTTAGACTGAAGGGCACAATGAAAATAAAATAAATAAATAAAATACTTAAACTGAGGTGCCCAAGGAAGCTTAACATGGACTGAAGAAATAGCTTAATTTTCTGTAACCTCAATTTATAACTGACATAGTGCCTGTTAAGTTTCTATTTCAGGTTCAATCTCTTTCCTGACTCCGTAACCGTCTCTCTCTCTCTTCTTCCGTGTGACAAGCGCTTGGAGAAAGAACTTAACAGACGCAAGGTCGTGTTAAACTCAGTCTGATTTAATGAAGACAGTCCA
>JAQQZX010110051.1:0-10655 GCA_030068355.1 Notoglanidium maculatum | reverse complement strand
GCCCGAAGATGCTGGGATTGGCTCCAGCTTCCCCGCGACCCAGACGGATAAAGCGGTATAGATAATGGATGGATGGGCACTCTAACATGCCATACAGTGGCCATATCAATTATGGAGGAATTGGCAGCTTTACTCACCGACTACAATCCGCATCCAATCCTGCCTAGGGAAAAGCACTGTGCCCAGCCTCTTTTTTAGAGCACTCACTTGCAGCCACTTGTAGTTAAAAATTAGGTTACTGAACTTTTCCGAAAGGCACTGGTGCCATCACTGTTGCTCCTTTTCAGGTAACCAATCATAGGATGGTTATGTTTTCAAGCTGTTATTGGAACAAAACTGATGCCAGTGCTTTTCTGCCAGAAAAAAGCTCTATATAGACAATCATCGATAAATTACATATAAATCATATAGGCCTATCCATTCTGGTACCTGGTATTTTACTTGATGTCGGACCAACGTCACAACAACTTGACCACAAGCCAACATTTGATTTACTATTAGTCATGCAAATCTTGCATGGAATCTATCAGAAGAAGTGAAGCATTCACGATATTGTAAACTATGGCGATTCATTTTTTTTACAAAGTTAAATCAAACTACATTATTATGGCATACCTTGAACAAAGGTATGAATTCTTTCTCAGGGAGATGAACCAGCAACGTTCAGTCTCAAACCTGCTTTTCTAACCTTTAGGCCATGACTTCCACCATTGAAAGGGAATAGTAGATAACCTGTTCACCATTACAGCAACAGAAGAACTGAAATGACAGCACTTCAATGAGTCCAAACATTATTTAAATTGGTTTGGCAAGTTGCACTCCATGATGAAACGTGCCAGCCAGCAAAACAAACCATTCACTGACATAAAAAACTATCTGAAAGGAACACATCCTTCATTTATATCAAACCCACATATAAATGACATTATATTAATGAAGAGGAAAGGAGATGTATATTTATTAATCTGAAAAAGTTTTCATCCTTTTGCCAGCACGACTTTATATTCTTTTTCAGTTAACTGACTTTTCCTGTTTTGCCAGTAAAAACCAGTTTACCTGCTTGTAAACCTCGCATATACATGCTGTTGAGGCTTTTAAACATATTATTAACAAAGATAAATGTTCAGTCATTATGGACAGCCAGTGGGGTTTCAGACTGAAATTAGTATCTCGTTATCTCTTTGGGGTTATTTTAAAAACCAGGGGCCATTTTAAGGGGCTCAAGACTGTCATCAGCAGTAAGGATGTAACTGAATCTGCATACATTATTCATGATGGCCAAACTACAAATAGGAGGTGCATTATTCAGGCTTTTTTTTTTAAAAGCTTGCCAGAAATGTTCGTATGGCATCTCGCTGTGTGCATCAGGGTCCCATGGGACAGCAACAAAAAAGGGATTAACAATCAGGAGGCTTTTATTGTCATGTGGGCAAGCAAATATGAAAGTAACAAAGACAACATTCATTAACATGAGTGGGATTAAAAAAAGAAAAAGAAGAAAAAAAAACAGTCCCACAAGGTTGTTGGCAAACCATCAGAGACTCATCATCAAATCATTCTGACAGTGTTGCCATTTCTAACTAAGGGATTATAAACCAGTGTTTTCTGGTGTAGGATAGCAGAAAGGTGTGACTAAACAAGACGAGATAGAGAGAGGCTTTGTATTACACCACTATTGAACTCTGACTGCTGTTGCTTTTGCTTGCATAAAACTAGTTGCTTGTTTCATCATAGCCAAGAAGACATTGAATGTCATATATGAATACAACAATGGAGGCTTTAAATCACCTGGCTTAGTAAACAACAAAAAATAGTTATCTATAAAAATAATCGTCAAGTTGAGGCAGAGAGCTGGATCCAAGTGCACGGTGTTTTTTGTAAATCACAAGGAAATCCAGCAGACAAGGACAAATCCAGAATCATAAGCAAAACCAGACAAAATGCCAGGTAATGTTCAAAGAGAGCAAAGTACAATAAACAATACCTAAAATGTGAACTCCTGTTTTGATTCACATGGGCAAGATTGCTTGCACAAGACTTGGCCAAGTGTGTGGGAATGTCAGGTTCATTTCAGGAACTTGCTGTAAATGCAAGATACGCGTGTGTGTGTGTGTGTGTGTGCGTGCGTGTGTGCATGACATAACGCGGCCTTGAAAAGAAAAGTGCTACACCCAGCGTCTTTTGTCACGTGTCCATATAGTGTTTTTTTTTGGCAGAAAAAGCACTGAGTTCATCTGAGCACTTTGTTTAAAAAAACGCAGTGCATTAGTTTCTATGACAATAATATCTTGAAAACACTTTACCACTAATATCCATATGATGCATGAAAAGAAGCGTCAACTTTTCAACAGCCGCACAAAAATGGCAAAGCTCAATGATGTGTGTCCACATAGCATTTTTTTTCTGCGTGCGAGTGTCTTTTTTCACTTCTTCCCTATGTGGGGAAAGTGCATGCCGCTGCATGTAGCCCCCTAAAGAACACACTTTGCAGCCAGTAAATGTAATCACACATTACATACAGGAGGACTATTTCTACTTGCAAGAAACATGTACTTTTATTGGTGCTGAAATTCTGAAAATTAAAAATTCTGAAAAATATACCTCACATCACGCATATGCCAAGAGTAAGAGTAATTTTAAACCTAAACATTTCACTCTGGGTGAAAAGAGCACAGAGCAAAAAGTACTGCACTAACCATCCCTACAGTGTGTGTGCAGTGCAGCTTGTTTTCTGAGAGAAAGTCGATGTTAAATTAGCGTTAATAGCAATGAATTTATAGTTTAGGCTACAGCAAGCTATGTGGAGCTTTTATATGAGTGTGTCTCACTGAATGCCTATGTCTGTTAGAGAGCAGTACAACATTATGGGTATGAAGCATGTAATTTAAGGTTATTTAATTTTATTAGCATTAAATACACTCGTTAACTAAATTTGGTTTTGAAATATTGGACACTGTTATTGATACCATCCCCTTCATGTGCTGTTTTTTTTTGTTTGTTTGTTTGTTTTTTTAATTAATGATGTGAACAGGGTCAGAAATTTCATTTCACTCTTGAGAGGAGCAATAAACAGAAATATTTCCCAAGAGCAATTTCTTGGAGGGGCACAAAAGATGCTACCAAAAGTACTGTTAATACAAGTATTAAATGAATATATAGGAAATCCTTATCAGCGTTATATGTCGGCTACCTGATAACTGATTGGTAATAAGGATTAGCATGATCAAATGTTTTAAGTGCATTATTAAGTCATATGCATTACTGGGCTAATCTGAGTCTGCTTCAGCAGCTTTAGAAGAATATAATGCTCAAAATAAGTAAATTTCTTAGTACTTCAATAAACCAACTAAGTCAAATAAAATATTCCTTTGATAGTGCTGGGATTTTATTAACCTACTTGGCATTTTGGTGCACTGAAAAATGATCTTATATCCCTTTTCATTTTCTCTGCCATTTTGTCTGGCTGGCAAAATACATACACACACACGCACACACACACACACACACACACACACACACACACACACACACACACACACACACACACACACATTCTACTCAATCTACTGAGTGTGATATAAGTAAATAATCTTGTTTTACACATCTGCTGTTTTAAGTGAAAAGATTTGCGTACTGGGTGATATCAGGGAGAGCAGACAGTGGACCAAACCACTGTGAGGGGGGGAAATATTTCGAAACTTGAAAAACGCATTGTGTTAGCGTATGCGTCTTGAATGAGTCTTGGAGGTCGTTTACACTTGTATTTAGCTATGTCCTGTTGTGATCAGATTGCCCAAGACGCATTTTAATACTGAATGTAAACAGGGTCTATCAGACTCAGAAACCGTCTCTCCTTCCTCCTCTGTGTGACATGGAGAATGAGCAAACTGAGGGTTGTGTTAAACTCCATCTGAATTTACTACAGAAAATCTAGAGATATTTATACATAGAGAAGTGTGTCAGAGTACATTCTCAGAGTGTGCACTGTTCTTCACGATAGCTTATCCTACACAAGTCATAACTATGTAGAGTAGAACCAGAACACTAACCAAGGATAGACAGAGAGGAAACAACAGAGCAACCTCTAACAGGAGAGAAAACTAGTAATATAAATTGGAGGGAACCAAATTAAACATTCTAAATTATAGTGGTAGAAAATGAAGTTCAGGAACAAGATTTTGATCTTACAGTATTTACCACCCTCCCGAAGAGGGGAAAATGGTCCCCCGTCCTTCCGTCCCCCGGGGATTTCCACCTATGGATGTGAAAAACTAGCCCATTAGGCATAATATGACAGAAACCCAACCTTTAACATGGCCAGAGTAGCCTAGCCTATGCTTATATTGGACATGTTTCATACAATGAGCTATATTCCAGACCCTGGCACCGGCAGCCATAATCCTGTATCGTGTGTCCATTGTTTTAAATGATTTTGTTCATTGTTTTTAACATTCTATCTTGAAAATGAAATCATGACAACAGCGGATCATGTCTTTGGATTTTTATTCTACTTCATATACCTCATCGCACCTGCGCCTCGTCACGGTTGGTTACTGCTCTAGATGGATGACCCCTAGGTAAGGGTTGCCTTGACAAACATGATCTTGCCATCAATCTCTTACCGGGCAGCATCCCCCCCCCAAAGGGGGGCGTCTTTACTCCCTGTCTAAACCTGAAACCCAGGCCATGGAGGGATACATCTCTGAGGCACTCGCCCATGGCTTGATCAGGCCCTCTACATCCCCTCTACATTTTTGTGGGTAAAAAGGATGGCTCACTTCAGCCATGCATCGACTATCGCAGGTTCAACCAGGTACAAGTACCCGCTACCTCTGATGGACTCTGCCTTTGAACGCCTCTCGGGTGCTGCTGTGTTTACTAAACTCGACCTTCGCAATGCCTATCACTTGGTCCCTATCCGTGAGGGCGATGAATGGAAGACAGGATTCATCACACCCAATGGCCACTACGAGTACTTGGTGATGTCATTTGGCCTCTGTAACAGCCCCTCGGCCTTCCAAGCCTTGGTGAATGACATCCTAGACGACATCCTCATTTTCTCCACCGACCTCTTAAGATCCCATTTCCGGGTCGTGGGATATAAATACGGAAGTCCCGGACTACCCTTTGCTCGTTCATGAATTCTAGTATGGTTCATGCTACTAGCGCCATGCTTTTCCCACAAGCATTTTTCCTCTTAGAATTATCCTGGTCCGCTTTCCCGGTTAAGGTTTATTTTGGCTTTTCACTCCAAACGCCCGGTTTTATTTCCTTCATTGTGTATTCACGTTTTAGTTCTGTGTTTGATCTTCTGCTAGACTTACTGCATCACACTCCGATCCGCGCTCCCGCTTCGCTCGTGCCGCGGCACGTGTCGGATACTTCGCGTCGGCATAACATAGACTCCTCCCTCTCTGCTTTACTGCTACCCCGCGCTGCAGCTGCCCGGACTACTTCCACCTCCCACTATTCCCCGGTAAGACCATTGGCGCTCTCCGTTCGTGCACGCCGCTGCACTTGTGGTTTCAACCACTTTGCTCCACGTGAACGTTACACTACTGAATAATGTGTTTGAGAATGAAATGCATTCATTTTTGCAGCCTCCACTCTGGCCATTCACAACATTTTGATACAAATACATATGAAAGCTGGTGATTGGTGTTAATGTCCCTGGATATAGGTCACTGCATGATCAACATTTCTGGCACACAATCGTGATGTTGGCAATGTTGGATTTACCTTATATTGAGTGTTAGCAAGTTGCTTTGAATAAAAGAAAAATATTTTCAGGCTTTTAAGATTAGAAAGTGAACTATTGTAAGCAGTGAAAATTCTCCTGAGGGCACCAAGAGCACAGAGTTTGCTAAGGTTAGTGCTAGACACAGAATGAACTTCAAATAGGTAGGAATACTATTTAATTTTTTCGGTTTTTTTTTATTTATTTTTTTTTTATAACAGATAATCATTGTTTTGTCTTACGAATGATTTGCTTCTTCCTGTGGAAGTGCTGCTGCCCGGCTTGCGCGCCCTCCCTCACAATGCTGAATGATCGCACGCTTTCAGTGAAGTGAATCCTCGATCATGCTGATACTGACTGCCCTAGCTCTCTGTCTCACACACACACACACACACACACACACACACACACACACACACTATTAATAACACATTTAAACAGAATTAAGAATCCACTTATCACGGAGACATTTCCAACTGCTGTTTTTTTCTTTTCCGGTGAGTATTTTAGCTTCATATTTTATTTTTAGCTCTGAAAAAGCTGTGAAGCTCTCCAGTGACCTGTCAACGCTTCTCTGCCAGGAAAAATATGCTGTGGACACACCCTTGTGGTGAGAGAGAGATGACTTGTGAAGAAGCACAGAGTCGTGTGTGTGTGTGTGTGTGTGTGTGTGTGTGTGTGTGTGTGTGTCCGTGCGTGCGTGTGAATGTGAGAATGAAAAGTGCGAGTTAAAAGTGAGGTGAATAAACGCACATGAGCTGTCTCAAAATGAAGAAAATGGACCCATTTAAATATATTTTACAAACAAAATTTGGTTGGTGTTGTTTTTGCAGTTTATCACCATCCAGCAAAATGCAAGAATCCATAGCCAAGAAAGCCCAGCAGCATCATACTGCTGCAGCATACTTCCTACGAAGACTGAGGACGGCCAATCTCCCACCACCCATCCTCACCCAGAAGGCTACAGAGGGACTACTGAGAGCATCCTTAGTAGCTGCATCACTGCCTGGAATGTAAACTGCACTGTACCGGACCGCAAGACCCTACAGCTGATAGTGAGCACAGCTAAGAAGATCATCAGAGTCTCTCTTCTGTCGCTCACAGACATTTACCATACACACTGCATCCGCAAAGTCACGGGAATTGTGGATTATCCCACACAACCCTCACACACTCTTTACCTTCCTGCCATCTGGCAAGAGATACCAAAGCATTCAGGCCGTCACTGCCAGACTGTGTAACAGCTTCTTTCCACAAGCCATCAGACTCCTTAATACTCAGGGACTGGACTGACACACACGCACACACACACACAATGGAATGCATTCAACTACCTCTGCACTTCTTGCACGTGTATGTTACTGTGTGGAATTTATGTGACTCAGTACATCACTGTACCTTACTATCACTAGGACTGTGTACTGCACTGTCTGTATGTTGCACCATATCTATGTCTCACTGTCTTCAAGTCCTATATTGCACACAATATGTGTCTTTTGACGTCTGCACTGATTGCAATGTTTGCACATGTTCACACAAATGCACATCTTATGTTGTCTTTTGTTGTACACGTGCACTTTTTGAAAATCTGTGTGGTCGTGTATGTAGCACCTTGGTCCTTGGTCTTGGAAATGTTGTCTCATTTCACTGTGTACTATATCATCTGTATGTGGTCAAAATGACAATAAAATCAACATTTTGTTTGGCTTCATTTTAAACACAAATGACCAATATGGGAAAATGACTGGTTTTCCCATTTCAATGTTTCAAACTTGAACAAAAAATGAGATGACTGCTCTCCCTGTAGCGTATTATTTACCGTTTCCTACTGAATTGCACCCTCAGCTTCTTTCAGCACTCCAGCAGGCAGCAAGAAACTTCCTGATGTCCATCAACATCTAGCTAACGTGAACAAGCCAGAATTTAAGTGAATACACAAAACTATAAATGTAGAAGGAAACATAGCATGCTTTTTTTAATTACACAAATCATTGGATTTTACTGAGCAGAAAAGTTGGCTCCAACATCAGCCAGCTAACATGGTTAACTATCTGTCAGTAGGCTAATCCACGTGGTAGCAAATTATGATGTTGAGCTCAAACATTATACAGATTAACTACAACATAGTTAAATAACACAGTACTTAGCTCAACCAGGGTTACAATAATGTCAACAAATGTTTTACCTCTCATGTCCTAATAAGTAAATAAGAAAAACCTGGAGAGGTCAGGAATCGTAATGTGTTTGTGTGTGTGTGTGTGTGTGTGTGCATGTGCATGTGTGCATTTGGTGAGAATCAAAATGAAACAACTAAACAGTAGTTTTGCAGAGGTGAGGAAAATGTTTGGGGGAGGGGCCAGGGGATTGTAGAGGATTGGATTCAAACATCCACATGGTCAAACTTGTTGAAAGTATGTGACAGTAATCTTAAATTATGCCATGGCCCCACCAAAACATAATGTAATGTATGGTTGGCAGAACAGGTTCGGGGCTATAAAAAAAATATCCAGGGCCTCAGCCCCATAGCCCAGTCCAAGGCATGCCCGTGGTTAACTTTAGTCTCAGATTTCCCACATTGTGTTTTGAAAATAAGGGATTTTCTATACTGGGCTTTGAATATGTGAAGGCAAAGTAGGACAAAATGTGCAAATGTGTTTTCTGCATGTATGTGCATGGGTGTAAGTTTGTATGGGTGATATGTGATGGAACATGTGACAGGCGATAGACGGGTAAAGCTAAAATAAGAAGGTGAGCTAGAACAAATTGTGCTAGGAAGACTATGTCAGCATGTATGTGTGGTTAAGATGCAGACAGGTGTCAGACAGGTGTGAAGACATAATCAGATGCAAGATTTGTCTAAGGGAGAAAACTCAGTGCCCACAGCAACATGCAGCTGGCGTGTGCAGAATTTTGCAACCAAATACTTAGATCAAGAACCAAATGTGCATGCTCAACGTTGTATATTGTGTGTGTGTGTGTGTGTGTGTGTGTGTGCCCTACATTATATCCAGAAATCTAGGACTTGCTTTAACTACAATACAAACTGCAAATTAGAATATTACTTCACATGGCTATTAGCAATATGATATGCGGTAGAGTGGCCATGTAGATGAATAAAAGTGGGCATAGCATGAGAAAATGACCACGGCCGAGGGGAGTCGCACCCATATTGTGCCATTTGTGTCATGCTCAGTCCCCATGCTTTCATACTTTCATAACCCCCACCTTCACCTTATTTCACCTCATGCTTCATACTACTTCATGCAATCTCCCCAGGTTGTTTCATGTCATACCCACATATGTATAGAGATAGTGCTGACAGGATGTGAGGGTGGGTACTAAAAAGAGAGGGGGTGTATGAGCCCCAGTTGAGAAGTAGCATCAGGGGTGGTGCATGGGATTTCTATAAAAACCTCTGAGAGAAGGATGAGAGGACCTCTCTTTCTCAGGTCACTGTCTTGCGTACTTGTTCCTGTACTTTCCTGGACCAATTAAACATTTTATCGCTTTGAATTTTTGACTCTTGGTACCTTCCTTGCATTTTTAATTTGGGTATTAATTCGCCATGACATATATATGGGAGATTTTCAAGGGTTCCCAACAACCTTACCTTTTATATTTAGACAAGGGTGCACACACTAAACTCTGAAATCAGTAATAGGCAACCACCTACTTTAAAATATCATCAACGATTGCATTAACTACATTCTACCTCCAACTAAGTAGAATACTAATGAAATTGAATACAATTAGGTGGTTAGTCCGAGACTTGTTGAAGATGAAATGCTGTGGACACCCCCTTCATTATGTACATAAATGAAAACATGAAAGGGCATACAAATTCAGCACTTAGAAGTTTATATCCAATGGTTAGGAGTGAGGGTGAGTTCTGCATGGAGCCCTTTAGACAGGAAAGCACCTAGTTATAGGGTTCTAGTACCATAAAGTGGATAAAGAAACATATACTGTACAATCACTGATATGGTGAAGTTTTCTGTAGATGTTTAACATTTTGTAAGGTGCCTGCACAAAAATGTACCTTTTTGGCAGGTATCCTATCATTTCTGTATTGCAGGATTCCTGGATGCAGTGTCAACAAACATTACCCCAAAGATTGCTCTGCCTATCTAAAATCTTTGACTACACTGTTGACTTCTTTTCCTCACTAGATGTAGCTAATATTTTATATACTGCCAACTGTTTTAATGGCAGGGATATTTGATGTCCAGCATAGGAACAATGTTACCCTGATGGCCAAAATGACATCGTACCAATATCAGTAATCAACATCATGCTAACATTTGTCAAATTATTGTTTCAACGTCGGCCAACGAATACTTGCTATGTGGGTACATGTGTTCTACAGACTTCACTTGCTGACTCTGCATCTGCAAGATTTTCAATAACCTTTAAACAATGCACGGACTCTTCCATTCTTTTTACTATACTCTCATTCTCTCTATTCCTTTGCCATTGTAAAGACAATTAGAAATCCACATATTTTCTCAATTCTCACTACTGAAGAGATGTGTGAGTTGTTTCCTGTGCCATTCTGTCAAAGTGTAATGATTTTTTTTATGTGGGAAGCAGGATCAAATCTTTATGTGGGATTCTAGGATAAAACCTTCAGGGGGGGCTCAGCCTCTAATGAGAAGGCAGCATGTACACTACCAGTCAAAAGTTTGGACACTCCTACTCTTTTTCATAGGTTTTTCTTTTTTTTTTTGCTTTCTACATTGTAAAACATTACTGAATACATCAAAACTTTGAAGCAACACATATGGCATATATTGAATTATGTGTAAAAACAAAAAAGTGTAAAAAAACAACAAAAAAAAAACAAAATACACACGTGGACAAAATTGTTGGTACCCTTCAGGCAATGAAAGAAAAACTCACAATGGTCACAGAAATAACT
>JAQQZX010109945.1:0-10660 GCA_030068355.1 Notoglanidium maculatum | reverse complement strand
TTAAACTGTTGATCAGTAATAATTTCATTAATAATAAGCGCTTTAGATGTAAGAGACCTAACATTTAATAGTCCTAGTTTTAGATCAAAGGTGCTGGCTGTGCATTCAGTATAATCCACATTTATTTTAATTA
This sequence comes from Notoglanidium maculatum, assembly GCA_030068355.1. Lineage (NCBI taxonomy): Eukaryota > Metazoa > Chordata > Actinopteri > Siluriformes > Auchenoglanididae > Notoglanidium > Notoglanidium maculatum. The sequence goes on along the minus strand of JAQQZX010109945.1, from coordinate 10,527 downwards.
GATTATTAGAACAATTTTTTTGAGCATTTCTACATTTTTGTTTAACACGGGGAACAGTCACAGTCTCAATATGGTGGAACCTGAGTGACGACTCTGTGCATCTAGCAGACAGTCGGTTTAGTGCCATGTGACAAAGTGTCATGTGTAAGTACGAATAAATTCCCATTTGGGGGAAAGTGACAAGTTAAGTAGTAAGTGACAAATTAAGTATTACTTGACATTGCAGACACAAAAAGCAGTTTTGTGGTATGTTGGTAACCAGTACACTGTGGGATGTTTAGCTGCTGGAGGTAAAGTCTGATGGCCTGATAATAAAAGCTGTTCTTAAGTCTGGTAGTCTCTGCAGCCACGCTCCTTTATTGCCTTCCAGAAGGTAACAAAGAGAACAGTTGGCATGCTGGATGGCTGTGGTCCTTAATGATGCTGTGTGCCTTTCACAGGCACCATTGGAGGTAGATGCTACTCTCTGTAGTGATTTCCGGCTGTAGGCAGAGGAGCTCCCATATCATACTGTACTGCAGCCTGTCAGCAAGCTCTCTATTGTACACCTGTAGAAGTTTGTGATGATATTGGCATCCATGCCAAACTTCATCCTCCTCAGCAAGAGCTTTCCTGACCACAGTGTCGGTGTGTGTTGTTCAGGAGAGGTTCGCCATGATGTTAACTCTGAGGAACTTGAAGTCGCTGACCCTATTGACTTCAGCACCGCTGATGTAGATGGGCTGGTGTGTCCCCCCCTGTTGTCTCCTATAGTTCACTATCATCTCCTTAGTTTTGCTGACATTGAGAAGGTTGTTGTCCTGCCACCATCTGATCACTGCCAGGACACTGCACTGCACCTTCACTTCCTCTCTACATTCAGTCTCATCGTTGTCTTTAATGAGACCCATGATGGTTGAGTCATCAGCAAACTTGATGAGGTTAGAGTTGTATTTGGTGGTACAGTCATGAATGAACATGGAATACAAGGGGAGACTGAGCACACAGCCCTGTGGTGCACCCGTGCTTAGGATCAGCGAAGAGGAAATGTGGCTGCCTATTTTCACCACCTGGGGCCTGCCTGTCAGGAAGTTGAAGATCCATCTGCACATGGATGTCCCCAGTCCGAGATCATCAAGCTTGGAGATGAGCTTTAAAGGGATGATAGTGTTGAATGCTGAGCTGTAGTCAGTGAAGAGCATTCTCACATATGTATTCCCTTTTTCCAGGTGGGTAATAGCAGTGTGTGTCGCATCCTTCGTGGCCCTGTTTGATCTATAGGCAAACGGAAAAGGGTCTAAGGTGCCAGGAAGGGAGGAGCAGAAGTGGGTTTTGACCTGATGTTTAAAGCACTTCATTATTACTGATGTCAGTGCAACAGGGAAGTCGAAGATGCTGGTGAACACCTCCGCCAGCTTGTCGGCGCAGGCTCTGAGAGCATGGCCTGAAATACCATCTGGTCCCAGAGCTTTTTGGGGGTTGACCTTTTTGAAGGACCGCCTCACATCAGCCTATGGCAGGCTCGTTATTGGCCACATTGAAATGAGCATAGAAGATGTTGAGCTCATCCGGGAGAGATGTGGTCAGCTGGACACTGACTTTGTTTTTCTTTTTGTAGTCCGTGATGCAGTATAAGCCACTCCACATGCGTTTGGGGTCAGAGTTGTGGTAGTGGGATTCCACCTTGTCCCTGTAGTCCCTCTTGGCATTTTTGATGGACTTCCGGAGGTCATATCTGGCTGCTTTGTAGGCATCAGGGTTACCTGAGTTGAAGGCAGAGGACTGCGCTTTGAGCTTAGCCTTAACCCTTAACCCAGGGTTTCTGGTTTGCATAGGTGTGGACAATGGCTTTTTGGAAGAACATCGTCGATACACTTCCTCATATATCCTATGACAGAGTCTGTGAATTTGTTGATGTTACCATTAGCTGCATCTTCACACATCTGTCAGTCAGTTGTCTCAAAGCAGTTCTGTAAGACCCCTCAGTGTCACTATCCCATTTGTATATGTGCTTGGAAACTGTTTTTTCCTGTTTAAGAATCTGCCTCTATGCAGGCAGCAGTAATATGGAGCAGTCATCTGCTTTTCCAAAAGCAGGGCAGGGAGGGGTTTTTAACGGTCTTTTTGTGAAGTGTAACAATGATCCAGTGTCTGATCACCTCTGGCAGGGAAAGTAATGTGCTGGTGGTATATTGGGAGGACCTTCATGTTGTCTTTGTTGAAATCTCCCAAAACAATAAATGCTGCCTCTGGGTGTATATTCTATAGTTTGTATATAATGCCATACAGTTCATCTAGAGCCAAAGATTTTTCATCAGGTGGGGTTATATAAACAGCTGAGAGGAGTACTGAGCTGAATTCCCTAGGGAGGTAAAAGGGTCTAACTTTGATGGTCACCAGCTCTAGAACAGGAGAGCAGTGTGTTGTTAACATGCAGAAATCCATGGCCCACAAGAGTTAACCATGAAGCACACTCCCCCTCCCTTTGACTTGCCTGAGTCTTTTGTTATGTCTTGCCAGTAAACAGCGAAACCCCCTTGTGTGACGGCACAGTCGGGCATGCAGGGCTCCAGCCACATCTCTGTAAATACCAGTTACATTACAATGCCAATTACAATGCCAATTACAGTAATTATTGAACACCTTGCATCTTCTCTGAACATGTACACCTCCCTGCCTTCTCGGGACACATAATTCAGATAACACACAAAAAAAGGTGCTCTTCACCTTTGCTGTCTTACTTGCACCATGGTAATGGCCATTGGTCTTTGAGGTTCTGTAAGGTCTCTGGTTATCAGTGCATCCTTCGTGTTCTTGATGCTTGTTTCATCTTTCAGTATTACAGTCCATCCCTGCTGTTTCAATCCTTTTCTTCAGTTTACATTAACTTCGTCTTGAGCAAGCATCATAACATCCCACGTGTTATCCATCCAGCACTCACTTTTGCTCATAACCTGTCCATTTCTCCTTTCTTCTGTTGGTGCACCTGATTTTATATCTCTTTCATCACCTCAGTATGCCGGTCTGCTTTGACTTCATATTCTCCATAAGTCATTGTCCTGTTCACTGTCCCTCATTGCACTGGTATCACCACTTGTCTGTCTCCAGGTGCAGCTTGTGATGGCATCCATTTGACTTCTTTCGTTCATACCATGAATTCTCATGACAATCATATGTCGAAAGCCGCAATATTATGCATAGTCCCCAAAGCAGTATTCCTAGAGGTTTCATTTTATATGTCCTTTGAGTGTGTGTGGTTTATGGGCTGGTCACAGATCCAGTTGCAGTTTGCTCAGCCCCTATGCTCTCTCCTGTTTAGCTTGTTGTTTTGCACTGTGTCTCAATTGAATAGTCTTTGATGGACTGGGAAGCGACAAGTCATTCCCTGTTCATCCAGTGTCTCCTCCCCCCGGTCCGTTCCCTTCGTCCTCCTTATCTTCTGGTCTGGCTGCTGGCCTACTTGTCCGGCCTTTACTCTGTCTGATCTCTTCACTTGTTTGCCCTGGTGCTGGTGCTCTTGAACAGTGATTAAGATAGAACCAGTTTATCTTCCCTTTCACATTTACTGCTGTGGAAGTGGCCAGAACTACCTCTTGGGGGCCAATTCTTCTTAGCTCATTCCACTTTCACTTCAAGACTTTCACGGAGACCCAGTCTCCCAGCACTAGCTTGTGCACTTTTGGTATTTCAGCAGTTCTTTTTTCCTCCTGTGGCACTTTTCACTTGCTTAAATAGTTCTTGGTGGATATTAATTAAACCTATCACACATTCATGCAATTCATTTTGTAGCTGCTCAAATGGGGGCCCTTTAAAGGGACTCCTAAGGTAAGAATATGGCCCTGGGCATAACAACCATCTCATGCAGTGTTAGATGAGTATTGCGGTTAGTGTGCATTCTCATCCTCATCAACCAGTTCATTTTTTCTCCTGCACAGATCATTGCTAGTTTACTTTTTAATGCTCCATTTGCCCTTCTCACTATTCCTTGTGACTGTGGGTGATACACACACCCTAACCTCCTTTCTATCCAAAGATACTGTGTGACTATCTTTATTACATTGTTCACAAAGTGAGCTCCACTGTCTGAACTGACTGCTGTCTAACCGCCCCCCTGGACACCTATGAAACTTTCTTGAAAAAATGGACATTCTCCTCAGTCTTTTCCCTACTGAGAACACCCCTCTCACTCTCCTTGAGACTTAAACCTCCCCATTGACAAGCTTCAGTCCTCTTGCCTTCTCCCTCTTCTCTATTCCTTCTATCTGAATAGATACACCACTTCATTGCTATGCTCCCTTCACTGGCTTCCCGTAAAACACTGATGCTTGCCTATAAAGCCAAAAATGGACCAGCACCCTCCTACCTCAAAGCACTGATCACACCCTGCACTACACAGTGCTCCCTCTGATCCTCCAGCACTGCTCAACTGGGTCCATCATTGGTAAGGTAAAAGGAAGACATGCATCTAAACTCTTCTCTGTTTTGGCACCTAGGTGGTGTAATGAACTTCCCCTAGATGTCCGAACAGCTGAGTCACTGGGTGTCTTCAAACGACGACTAATGACCTACTTCTTTCAGAAGTACTTGGACTAGCACTTATTTATTCTTCACTTATTTAAAAAAAAAAAAACTTACTTGCCAACAGTTTTTAGTGTGATGGTATTCTTAGCCTAGGTCCTAGTGAGCCAGTATCAGAATATATTTACTGATGTTTTTTCAAAGCACTTATGTAAGTTGCTCTGGATAAGGGCATCTGCCAAATGCTGTAAATGTAACTCAACTTTTTTGGAATTCCAAACCCAGGGAATGCTTCCCTCAGTAGAAACTTAGCTGTAGTCATTACCTCATTTTTTGCTGCTGCATGGGCTTCCACTCATACACTGAACCTATCTTCCATGAACAATATGTACCAATATTTCACAACCATTTGTGGGTGGGATCTTTATAGTCCCTCTGTAAGTGCCTGAACAGACCATCGGGAAGTGGTATTACATCTAGTAGTGCTGTGAATGAATTCCTTACATTATATTGCACACACATTATGCACTATTGAGTGCTTTATCTACCATACCTGTCAAATTGTGACCACCACACATGTTGAATCCTTTTTATTATCTCCCCCCTACACACATGGTCCACCCAATTTATCTCTTTTACCAAAATTGTTAATAGGGTGATGCTACAAAATGTCCTTTCACAGTTCTCCAAATTCCTGTCATCCTTCACAGCTCCCCATCTTTCCCATACACTCTTCTCATACACTGAAGCTGCCTCTTGGGTTTCCTTTAAAGATGTTAGATCCACTACTCTAACATCACCTCCTCCCTCATCTCGGACCTCTGCAATCTGACCCTCCTGATTTGAGCATGCATACTTGCCACCTGTTTGGCTGCCTCATCAGCTACGTTATTCCCTCTAGACATCACTGAGGAGTCTGTCTTATTACCTGCACATTTAACTATAGCTAATTTTGACCCCAACTGCATTGCCTGCAACAGATCACCTATAGCTTCCCCATGAGCAATCCTAGTGCCATCTGCATGTATAAATCCTCTTTGAGTCCATATTACACCATACATATGACAACCTCCATACACAGATGCTGAATCCATAAATATATTACATATTTTCCCTGCCCCTAATTTACATGCAGCTGCCAGAGCCTTTAATTATGCCAACCGAGCTGAACATGGCTGATTCAGAAGGCATTGGAGAACCACTTCATACACATCTGTGTCTAATTTGTATTCTATTACAGCATATCCTGCTAGATTGCCATTAGTCTCCTTGTAGCATGACCCATCAGTGAATAATGTTCTATCAACATCAGGCCATGGGTCAGATTGCATGTTTCATGTCTTTTCTAGAAAATTTGTAACACTAATCTCACAGTCATTAGCTGTTCCATCATCTGGCAGCACCATGCGTTCCGCTGGATTCATTGCAGTGCACTTATGAACAGTAAGCCCTGGTGCGGATAATATCACCTCATATCCTGTACATCGAGCATTTGTCAAGACAATATTTGTTCCTGCAATTAATGCATGCAATGCATGTCACATGTACAATTCTACTTTATATCCCATCATGATTACAAAGGTTTACAAAGGCATAGACTGTGGCAGTTAGACTCTGGTGGTATGGTGGCATCCACTGTTACACTTTATCCAATTGTGCACTGAAATATACAATAGGCTGATACGTTAGTGATCATGGCTGTTTTTAGTTCAACAAAAGCCTGCTCAGCCTCATTCATCCAATTTAGTTTACTTTTTAGGTGCTCTGCCCTACTTCCAAAACCATTTTCCTTAGTGGAGCTACAATCAGAGCAAAATCACATATCCACTGTCTGCTGTATCCAGCCTTTCCCATGTGTTCTGGTAAGATTGACCTTAGGGTGGCCTTTAGCCTTCTCTCTAAGTATTTTAACTCTTCATTAGAAAATTAAAGTTTGTCTTTACTGACCTTTTTCCTTCTCACATTGTTCTCTTGTTGGGCTACAAATTAACAAATCAAGCCCAAATCTTGAGCCAACACCCCTGTTAAACGCAGAGGGACTTTCGCAATATCCCTGAGGCATGAGCATATAGGTGTATATTGTTTTCCTTCATAAGTAAAGGCAAAAAAGTACCTTGAGTCTGCATGTAACGGTACACTAAAGAATTTTGAGCAAAGGTCAATTATTGTGTAGTATTTTGACCCAGATGGGATGTTGGACAGCGACGTATGAGGGTCTGGCACTACAGGGTCTTCTGCTATAACTGCTGTGTTGCCAGCTCTAAAATCATGTCTCTACTATAAATAATAGTAATTGCTAAATCTCCACTTATCAGAATTTGGTTTTCATACCAGAAAGATTGGGGTGTTGCACTGACTCTTAGTTTCCACCAGTACTCCAGCTTCCACTAGCCCATATATCGTGGGCCTGATTCTATCTATTGTTGCTTGAGTTAGGGGATACTGTCTCTGCCTAGGTAACCATGCCCCTGGTTTGAGTTGTATCTGCATCTTTTCTGCTGATTTTACCTTTCTCACATCAGTTAGATGCTTTGTCCGGAGTTGTTCTGGTACAGCTTTATTCTCTTCATCCTCACCAATTAGCACACACAGAAAGTGATGGTTTCCATAATACCCTATCTATTCTTACCTTTTCTGCTATAGTCTTACTTACTGTTCTTGTTTCTATCTTAATATATGTACCAGCCCTTAAAACGTAAACCATTGAACATGAGTTTGGAATCCATTCTGTTTGTTTTGCTATCTTTATCATAGGTCCAAAATCTTTTGCTTCATACTCATTAGATATCATTAATGATACATGAGGTACAGCATTCTCTACTCTGTACCATGGTTTTTCCATGTCACTCAATTCTGCTACAGCTGTGGTCATACAACAAAGTACCCTGTCTTTATGTTTAAATATCTGCCTTCTATAAGGTCTGCCCAAGCTTCTTCATATGTTTCATCCTTACTAACTGGGTCATAATACAAGGTGCAGTGTAAAGGATCCATCACCAGCTAGATCGGGCCTCTTTTGCTGCAACCATGATTTCCATTCCTCAAAGTCTTTGTTTATATTATCCTCTATACATCTATGCCAGTAGACAGTGGGCATGATCAGAGTTGTTTTTGACTTCTCAGCAAGCATCACCATCTGCCCATATTCTGGAATTTCTACTTCGATTCCATCTGGTGGGCATATTTGCTTTTAATTTACACAGAATGTCCCTTCCTAATAAGTTAACTGGGGGTCTTGTGAATACAGCATCAGAACTGTTATTGTTTGTTCTTAAATGGTCAGTTCTTATGGTCAGTTCTTCAGTAAAATTGAGTACTTGTACTTTCCTGGAGAAGCCTCTTGTTGTTGGCTTGTTGTTCGAGAGGGGGAGGTCCATTCCCTGTGGTCCAATACACGAGAACATGGCACTGGAATCTATTAGGAATGGAATGGGGGATGGACCATTGACTGATATTTGCACTTTATGTTCTCTTTCTGGTCCCCATGGGCAGGTGCTTACTACCACCTTAGTTCTCTCCCCCTCCTGCTTCTTCCCCCCCATATTCTGGGAAAACCCTTCACTCTGTTGTTGCTGTGGCTTAAATCTTCCACTGGAGCAGTTGCAGCTCATGTGTCTGTGTTGCCCATAGAGCCAACATTGCACCTGAAATCCATTATTTCCTTGGCCTGCTCCCATATTAGGCTGCTGATAGTTTCTGGGAAATGATGTATTCTGAAAATTGCCTCTGCCCCAGTCACTTCCTCTTTGCTGCACGGAGCCTCTGCCTCCTCCCTCTCCTATATACACATTTATAGGAGTCAGTGGCTGAGACGGTGGCCACACCTGAGGCTGTAGCTGTTATTGTGACACTTGGGGCTGTGTCTTGGGTTGTCCTTACGGCTGCATCACTCCCCCTCGCGGTTGCATTCAGGGCTGCACCAGGGTCTGCATAGGTACAATAACTGTAGCTTGAGTCTTTTAGCCCTCTTTCTTTCTTACGTTCTTTTGTTATTTCACTCAACTGGACTCTCTGCAACTTTGTGGTCATCTGTTTTTGATCTTCTTCTTCTTCCTTATGCTTAATTTTCTTGTTTCTTCATGTGATGGACTATGTGGACCTGGAACATTGACCAGCCCATTGTGCTTAGGCCCACCACTTCTTCCTATGAATCTTGCACCTTTTTAGGCAGGCTCTTTGTCAACATTAGTTGGAACAGTTTTCTGCTGTATCCATCCTATGCCATTTATGTGTTTGTGTTACTAGGCCTAGGCCTCAGTGGGAATGTAACACCCATATTGCCCCTGCCTATTTGAAATGTGAAGATAACTCCTGGGGACTGTAGATGAATATCTTTACAGGCATGCTTCTGTATGTAACATTATGTAATAGTGTATGCTGTATATTGCACAAATCATTCTGTTTTTAAAATGTAGGTGTCTACAATAACACTCCTTGAAGACTGCAGCCCATTTGTTAAGGAAAAACAAAAAGCTCAATATATCACAACAGAAAATGATAAACATTTGCAAAAAGAGTTTAAAAAATACTGAAATTTAGAGTTTAAAGAGCAAGATGAAGTACTTTTGGTGAATATGAGAAAGAGAAGTAGAAAAGGGTTGCGAATAGAGGCAGATTACATCATTAGAAGCAAATCCTGTTATGATTGCGGCCCAAAAGTGGGGGTAAAACTGAGGTCTAAAAATTGTGGAACCAATATGCGTGTGTGTACATATATATATACATATATATATAATTATTTCATACGTAATGTCTGATTATCATGTTTATAGAGATTGTCTCCCATTCAGAACATCATACCACTATATAAAGCTATAATTATTTCATACCTATCAGAACATCATACCATACCTAGGTATGTTATTTTGATAAAGTAGCCTAAGCCGGCAGATACTGCTATTCATTAGAACTATTCTGACAAAGAATGACAAAATGACCTCGGTGAAGTTAGTTTTAGCTTGGATATTCAACAGACATTCACTTGGAACTCAGCAGCCTTGTAGGTTGTACTTAAGTAGGTTTTTATCATTATTTTGTCTTGAATTTAAATCTGTTATTTTATAATCTTCAGCTTGTGTTAATACTTTATTAAAGGTATTTGATTATTTTACAGGTTTTATAAAGAAATTATAAGTGCTTCTCTGCTGAACATTTGGTGCCATCACTTTACTGAAGGTGTTAGTGTAATAATTCATTTGTAAATAAATTTGTAAAATAAAGCTGTTTCTCGGCTGAACTTCTAGTGTCGTGGCTTGATTAAAGGTGTTGGATCATAATCGTTTAGAAAAAATCTGTAAAATAACAGTGTTTCTCAGTTGAACCTATAGTGCTGTCACTTAATTGATGGTATTTAATCATAGTAATTAAGGAAAAGTCAATAGAATAACTGTTTCTCTTTTAGTGCTGTCTTTTTTTTAAGGGGTTTGATTATTACAATTAAGGAAAGAAACTTTAAAATAACAGTTTTTCTCTGTACAAACATTAGTGAAAACTACTGTAAATTTATTATTTTTGCACTTTTTATTTGAATTAGGATATTTTACTTAAATTTTACAGCTTTTGTTTGGCAGCCATCGCTGCCAGTCATTTGAACGTTTTTTATGATTTCTTTTCAAGTGGCTTTATTGTCATTTCAACCATATACAGGTGATACCGTACATAGTGAAATGAGACAGCTTTTCTCGATTACCAAGGTGCTACATATAAGACAACACAGAAGTACAAAAGTGCACGTGTGCAACATAAGACAACATAAAGTGCATGTGTGCAAACATGGCAGAGACAACATGAAGTGCAAGTGTGCAAACGTGCAACCACTGCAAACAGTGCAGACATCACAGGACAAGACAGTGCAGCGCTAATCCAAATCTAATGTGCAAAGATTGTAGAGGTAGATGAATATAAATTTGTGTGTGTATCCAGTCCCTAAGTGTTCAGGAGTCTGATGGCTTGGTGTCGCACTTCCTGTTCGCTACATGAGCGCCACACGGGCCGACGCCTCCCGTATCACTATGGCAACTACGTGCTACG
>JAQQZX010109846.1:0-10664 GCA_030068355.1 Notoglanidium maculatum | reverse complement strand
CAACATGCTGGGATTGGCTCCAGCTTCCCCGCGACCCAGACGGATAAAGCGCTATAGATAATGGATGGATGGATGGACCCTCAGGAAAAAGGTAGCAATAATGTACCATCAGTAGCCACATTTAGTGTGATTTGAAGCACTCAATACTTAGCTTTTAATACTGAATTAAAAAACCCATTATACTTTAACCTGAGTAAAGAATTTGGGCATTCTTACCATTTCTATTAATGGGGAATAATCACCGGGTCTAGATAATGATTCTAACCCTAGATCTACTTACTGTGCTGCTAGAAATGTGTGTACCTTTTATAATTTAAAAGTTATAAAAGTTTTTCCATGTACATTTGACTGAAATATAATTAGATCTTCATTTAAGTCCTAAACCTAGATAAAGAAAACCTCTTTAAACAAATGACACATTGTTGTAGATTGTTGCATTTATTTACTGAGCAAAATTATCCAACCTTAACATATCTTAATGAATACCATCATGAGTGAGTCTTTTACATTGTGATTAACCCCTACTGAATCTAGAACACAATCTGTGAATCCACAACTGCTGTTCTCAGGAACACATGTTATGTTAGTGAACTACAATGAACTACAAACATACTGAGTTTATGTTTTGGATTTGTTTGAATTCTGGTTGATATGGTTCAAAGAACCTGAGTTCCAGGTGGATTACTATGTTGCAGATGTATCAGTCCAACATCCAACAAACATTGACGGATCCTCTGTGGGGATAGTCAAGTGCACCAAATTCCTTGGTATTCACCTGGCGGGGAACCTTTCTTGGTCCCTCAACACCTGCTCCATAGCCAAGAACTTTACTTCCTGCGAAGGCTGAGGAAAGCCCATCTCCCCACCACCTTCTACAATCTCTGACATAGTTCCCCTGCTTCATCATTATTGCATATGTGGTGCACCCTTAAGAGGTGTCTGTATGTTAGGCTACATTTTAGTGACATCAGATGAAAGCTACAATAATCTAGGAAAGCATTTCAGTCTGTTATTTTGCCTTTTTTTAAACAAAACATCAAGGAATCATATCTTTATTACAAAATTTTTAAAATTTCTTACTTAAATTTATCATTTAAATTTGATAGATGGCAATCTAGGGTTGACACAATCCTTAAAAGTGCTTAGTTTTTCTTCTATGTAACAAAAGTTTTTAAAAAGTTTGGGAGTGAAGCCTGCTCTTATCCTTGTGTTGTACAGAGTTCCTCCATCTATGTCATATGAAGATATCGAATGTCTCAATGATTTGAAAGCCAGCACATTTAATATACAGAGCAAATCCTGCTTCCTCCGTTTAAACAGAAACGCTCAATAACTGCTCGGTGACATAATATAGCCTGCTGGAAAATCTCTGGAAGAAGAAATGAGAGCACTGTCACAGGGAAGGGTACTCTCCCAGTACTGGGGTAACAGACGTATCCCTAGAGGATTACATATAATGAAGGAAACCACACTGGGATGGGAAGATCCTGAATTCTGCAAAAAGTGGTCTGATATACTGATATGTTGAAAAAGTGTTCCCTTAACCTGATGTTGCTCGTCATTGATAATCAGAATTAAAAACTGGCTACGGTACGTCAGGAGATCGCAGACCTTGAGGCACTACTCAAGACAAAGTTCTCTAATAAACAACATTTGGACACGTGTGAAGTGTATTTGAAAGCATATAAGACTGACACACCATGAAAAAAAATGGATCAGTATCGGAGCGGTACACAGGATTATCACAATGGTGATGTTTATTTCTGGCTAAAAGGCAAACAATGTAGCAAAGTACCAATTTCTGTATCGTCATATTAATGAGTTTGTGTACAATCAGCGTTCGTTTCTCAAAGATACTACTGATGCTTTACATAAACTAAATGATAGAAAAGATGGACAATGGATGTGACAAATATGTATACAAGTATTCCACAGCAGGCAGGATTAACAGCATCGGAGTATAATTTACAGAAGGCCCAGGTACTGCATACTGACTGTTTGGGCTCATTGACTCATGAAGTTCTTACGAAAATTATTTCATGTTCCAGAATAAATTTTATTTGCAAATTCAGGGAACAGCATGGACTCACCCAGGGCTCATAATTATGCCAACCTATTTGTGGGAAAATTCAAACAGGATTTTAACTATTTGAATAATCCATTTCATCAGCATTTGAGAGTTTGGTATAGGTCTACTAATGACATTTTCTGCATTAATGGAGGGGTTTGGAAGAAGAGCTTGGTACTTTTAAGGATTATGTCAACACACGATTGCTGTCTATCAAATTTGCATAAAATTTTAACTATGTCAGAGATTCTCTGATGGGTTCTGGTAATATTTTAGTGGAGCATTGCCTAGACCGAGTGCATGATATCCAACGCTCTGATCTTATGAACTGCAGAAAATGAACTACAAATACCCAAGGTATGTTTTTCAAAATCCACTGCTATTCTGCTACAGATGAGCTGCACATTAGAGGTATTATCTTATATGTTCTCAATACCAAGCCCCTGCTTCAATGTGCTCCCTTTTCAAAATACCAGAGGGTAATTTTAAATGCTTGAACTGTCCTCGGTTACAATATGCTCACAGACAAAAGTTTCACACAATCTAGATCTAACATGTTTTCAGGTGAAGGGCTGAATCACATGTTTATCTACATGAATAGTGTATCTGTTGTCCTTGTGATTTCTATTATGTAGGAAAAACAAAATGACAGCTCAAAACTATAACTATTGAACATAAATATGCCATCAATAGAAATGATGAAAGGTCCTCAGCTGCCAGATGTTTTAATGCCACAAACTTTGATGTTTGAGGATTATGGGGCTAGCGATGCTTAATCAGTCTCTGAGAGGGGAGATCATGAAAACCGACCTGTGAAGAGGGAAGCTTGGTACGTTTTTACCTTACATATGGTTACACCTAATGATATGAAAAAGGATTATTCTCTTACTTTTGCCTGCTCATATGATTGGGTTTGACATGGCATCTAACTGTGTTTACGTCTATTGTGTGATAATCTAATTTATGTATGTACTTGATTGGTGTAATATGAGGGTTCACCTGCAGGTGGAGGTACTCTTTGACTTGACTGCATTGCTGTTGGTGGATAATGAGGAAGTGCCTACAGCTGTTGGGTATATATGTTTTAAATGAAATGTTTATAAAGCACACTGACAAAGACATTACGCTGAAATGCAGCTGTGAGGCGACGTTCTGGCTAATAAATTGTATGCAAAGTGCAGCCCGTTCTGTAGAGGCATTTTAGTGGCATGTTTCTAGCGAGCTAGCATACTGTTTTCCATCTCTTCTGTTTGTGATAAAACTGCGTAATGTATCTGGACTCCATGTTCAAGCTAAAAACATCAGCATGGAGAGACCAGATACATTCATTTCACATGTAATGTTTTTATATTGTATTATGTGATGTTAGTATTAACTTGGTCTTGTAAATTTTCTTATGTTAAGTCAAACAGTGTCAGACATATTGCATACAAATGGATTGTTTTGTATCTTTATTTGTGTTTTTACAGGTTTATAATGATTTGTTGTACAGTATTATTGTAGCTCTCTTTCAGTCGACATGTCAGGATTTTAATTTTCTTCTTTTTCTTGAAACTTGCTTTAAGATGTCAGGTCGAGCTGGGAGGTCGAGCATCTTTTATACCCTCTCATAGGTGCGTACACACACAACATCCTGAAATGTTACTGTCTGTCATATAGAAGAAAAACAATACATTAATTATGTTTTAATTTTCACGATAAAAAAGGACAATTCACAAGTTAGAACTGGAAACTCACCAAAACCATTTTATCGTTGTTGAGCTCACGGACAGCTACAGTCTCGTTACCGTCCCACTTCTGCACTTGTATGAGTTTTCCTCCTTCCAGGTTCATAACAGTCTACAACAGTTTGTTTTGTTTACATATAAAGAGCTGTAAAATACAACTGACGCCCACATTTAATAATTAAAGCTGTCTAACTTTTTTGCTTTTCAATTTATTGAAGGTGTACTTGCTTTGCAGAATCGGAAGTCTAAAGAATGTTCATCAAATTCCTCTCCCAGTTTGAATGAGAGCGTGACGCCTCTGTTGGTGGCCTCACACATGGTGGTCGCCATGACTATATCGTCTCCATCTTGGGAAAATGTGACCACTGGGTTAACATTGTTTCCATACCGCCTCAATGCAGGTCCAACGTCTGTGAAAGTGAAGAATATTACAGTAAACATTCAGTGCAATGGAAAACAACTGGTACTGAATTAAAATCTAGAAAGTTACCCATTGCTTCCATGTATTCATCAAAATTCACACTCTCAACTAGTTTCCAACTGCCAAAGAAAGACTCCATGTTTAACCTGTACTGTTAAGCCTATTTCTCTTGGGAAAGCACAAAATTATGCAACTCCTCTTCCACGCACACTTTAGCTCTGAAATTGGGATGAGATTATATACATGAGATTACACAAGAATATATATATATATACCTTATCATGAGGGAGGAGATCATTTTTGACTATTAAAATACCTGATAATGAACGAGGAAAATTAAACTCAAATTAAATTGGGATGTGTCGCTCAGTAGCTGCCAGCTGAATCATGAACAGTATTGCCATGAATGCTGGATACAATGCAAATTTTGATGTGATGAAAATACATATGAAAAAGAACATGGTCATCGATGTCATGCTTTGCTTAGAAAATGCATAAATACCTTTTATATGCATACATTTAAACATAAATTGAATGTGCATGAATTTAAACCTCTAGCAAAATGTACATGTGCTCTTAGAAGCTTAGAAAAATTTAAATGCCTGATTTTGTACATTGTTTGAGGTCACTTTTAGCTTTACTGAAATAATTCCATCTACATTAACATTTGTTTCTTCAAATCATGGTTTGGGAATTCACATTTGCTTGGGAGATAAGCAGAGTCCACTTCCCATGCAGAACTGGGCAGTTTTATTTTTTCTCCCTCTTATTTAAGGAAGAATTCAGAAATTTTAAAGCTCTTGAAATGTTTTTGTACACTTTGAATAACACCTTTTTTTCATAGTGCTGAACCAGGGTTTTTGGGAACAGGGTTGGTGACCACTGCACTAGCTCTTAAACATGAATTATAACCACATGGGTTTAGGTCAAAGCGAGACACTGAATCTTTCTAAACTGAGGTTTTTATGCAAAACAAGTCACGCAGTCGAAAGACAGGTATGCTTAACCAAGAAACGCAGACCTGAGGTGACGCCCAGAAACGCTGTGCAGCACTGCTTCTGCTTTGCTGACGTGACTTCAGAATATAGATATTTGAGAAGTTATTGTTGGTCTCATTGTGACATATTTGAAAGATTATGGTTCAGCAGGTATCTCAACACATTAAGATAAGTTTATTATAATTATAATCCATCATGGCTTCGACAGCACTTTAGATGTTTGAAGGATTTACTGAGCAGTAACTCTAACTTCAACTCAGGACTAATTCACAATAATCTTTTAAAGATATTAGTGATGTCCTGCATTGCCCAGTCTCCAGCACATGTAGGTCTCGTATGAATCTGCAGAAAAGCTGGAAAGACGTCTCGGCTGATACCTCAATAGTTGTTCTTAACAAAATGTTCTGTGTATGTAAAAATGGGTAAAAAAAAATTTAAATTGAAATTAAGTCTCATTTGCATTAGGTTGCAATTTGCATTTCTTTATAAAGATCATTTTCATGATTTTTTTTTTACCCCCAGTATTACAGGTGACCGCTTGATGACCTGGTTTAAGGTGATCTGCAGCTCCTGCCAATCAGAACACATTTATTCTGCAGCAGAAGCAGCTGTATGTTCACCAACTATAGATATATTCACAAACTCTTCCCAAGTGCAATTCCTTAAACAAATAGGGAATGTGCAAAGAACCAGTAAAGAACGTATTCCTCCTATAAGCTGGGGTAAAAAAAAAAACCCTTCTGCCTCACATCTCACTGCTCAGGTAACTGGATGACCGATGAATATTTTCATTAGACATTAATTTAATGGTGGACTGGCGACCTGCCCAGGGTGTGCTGGGATTGGCTCCAGCTTCCCCGCGACCCAGACGGATAAAGCGCTATAGATAATGGATGGATGGATTAATTTAATACCGTTTGACTTTTATACTGGACACGTTCTTTAGAAGCACATGGGAATGGGAATGACTAATAACTGAAGGGTTAGTGTGATGCTCTCCAGTAGTTAATGGAGAGTTTGTTACTCGTTGCTACATTACAGTTGTGTACTTTGGTAAGATATTATTGTCCATATCTCTCATTAGACCTTGACTTGCTAAATAAAAACCCCACACCAATCCTCTGCTCTGTGTCTGAGACCTAAATAACTCATAAATATTTAGCTTTTATACACTGAGGTGTTGGACCAGGTTGAGGTATATTAGGTAGTTCTCAAGGAGGAAGGTAAGTTTTCTTATAGGCGATTTATTAATAAGTACACTGTAAAAAATACTCGATTATATTTATGGTGAAAAGGCAGAACTTTACTGTAAAAAATATGGTAGTACTGTTTAATGCAACATGGTTCAGTTATTCACTCTCTGTATATTTTACAATTAAAGACTGTTGTTTATTTACATGTACAATTAAAAAAAAACAGCACTAAAGTGAAGGTCAGATTTTTGCATTTGAAAACATGTAAAATATTTTTTAGAAACAAACAGCAGTTAAAATAACTAAATATTTCAGTGGTAGTGAAAACACAAGTTACTTATACCTGTTATAAACAATGTTCCTAATGTAAGTCACACATATTAAAGAAAAATAATATCATAGAACAGCAATAAGAATTTATAACAAATTTAATACATTTCAGCTCTTTTGTGTCTAATCCAAGGGGAGTGTTTCATATAAGACACATGAATGAACAGATCAGAAACAGTAACACAGGTACAACAGCAGGTGGTGCAGTGGTTCGTGCTGTTGGCTCACAGCAAGAAGGTTCTGGCTTTGAACCTGTCAGCTGACTGGGTTCTTTCCCTGTGCCTGTGTGGGTTTCCTCCAGCTGCTCCGGTTTTCTCCCACAGCCAAAAGACATGCAGATTAGGCCAACTGGCTACTCTAAACTGTCTGTAGGCGTGAGCTGCAGATGGCAGTAATGCACTAAGATTGCAAGCTGCCTATAAACTCCACAGAAGAAGACACAGACCTTTCCAAACTGTTCCTTTACATGTTCTCTGAATGATGGTGAGGAGTCTCGCCTGGCTTCCCACCTGGCCTCTGAAGGATCTGCCTTGGAAGGGACCTGTCCTACCAAGGAAGCATCTTCGACGTTGACCTCATGTGTCTGTAATATCAAACAAACAGGAAATGAGCATGATGAATGAAGATGTTAGAAATAGAGAGATGGCGCTATCTGGTGGTCTGACATGGACTTGTCCAGGCTGGATGTTATTTCCTGGCATTAGTGTAGCAGTGAGTCACAGGTTTATGTTAATGTGCTTGTTTGAGCATGTTATTGTTTCTATAGTAACAGCTCATTAACAGGGACATGTATGTATGCTGCTCCACATATTCTAAATATAATAATAAATGGATTATGAACATGTTAGTTAGAAAATGAAAAAGCATTATTATTTATATGCTAAGGTTGTGTGAATTCAGGGAAATGTCAGTGCAAATTCTCATATGATGCAAAAAACGTGTTCTAGTTCTACTGATGAAAAAACTCTCTTAATACTTGTTCCACATATTAAACATTCAGATATGAGTTTACATGTTGAGACAGTCAAGAAGTTGATAACCGGAATCAGCACACTGCACCAAAAAGTTCAGAATTGTCACTAAGTGGAATGCTGGGACCAAGATTTCACTGTGTGTGTGTGTGTGTGTGTGTGTGTGTGTGTGTGTGTGCGCGCGTGTGCGTGTCCGTGTGTGTGTGTGAGTAAGTCAGAATTAATTAAAGGATATGTGTAATTGTGCGTAATCAGAAGGGGCCTGGAATGTGTGAATGACATGGTTTGGGCTCTGGGAAATCTCTGCACAGGAAAGCTGTGGGCCCTGATGGAATCAGCCCCAGCGTGCTGGAGACCATGCAGGGGGAGATGGTGAGGGTGTGGTCCTACATGTGCATGAGATTGCAGACTGGACAGGACAAACAACACCAGACCACTACACAGGAAAGATGAGCTTTCGCCCTGTGGAGGCTCAGGTCCTTCAGTGTGTGCAGTTGGCTTTGAGGGTTATTCTATTCCATTGTGGTCAACATTCTAGTATGCTGGTACACTATTCAGACATCCCACCTCTCCTGTTAAATTATTATAAAAGACACATCGATGTAAGTTTAACAGGTGTTATTTGTTCATTATTGTGGCAGTTGTGGCCTAAAGGTTAGAGAAGCGGGTTTGGGACCGAAAGGTCGATTCCCTGTACCACCAGGAAAAGTGTGTGTGTGGGGGGAGTGAATGAACAGCCCTTTCCCTTCCCTCTGCATCCACGGCTGAAGTGCCCTTGAGTAAGGCACCTAACCCCAACTGCTCCCCGGGCGCTGCAGCATAGAGCTGCCCACTGCTCTGGGTGTGTGTGCACTTCTCACTTGTGTGTGTTCACTGCTCAGATGGATTAAATGCAGAGGAATAATTCATACCTTGCTTGGTTCAAGGTATGCCATAATCACATGGATTTTTTTAATGGTTTATCATAGCTAACGTTATTTAAACCAGCTGGCGAGCTGCCAAGGAGCTATATGAGGCCAATCTCCCTGTAGACTCGCTTAATGTTGTAATTGAATAAAAATGGCACAAGGAGTTGAATAATAAGTACATATTTTAATGTCAGATTTTCTACATATAGGCCTACCAAACCTTCAAATCAGTTTTTGCAGTGTCTGACTATTATGGAGGTATGCTAGTATAATGCTAGCTATCATATTCCCTCCTGAAAAACAACATGCTTAGGAGAAGAAAGTCTTTCAATCCCCATGTTCTCCCTCTCATTGCAGTTCTTTAGACAGGTAAGAACACAGTAATCAAACTTGAGTTTGAGAGCATCTGACTGTGGTCTCTGCTACACACATTGAGTCCGCAAAGCCATCAGCATTGTGGACGATCCCACACACCCCTCACACACACTCTTCACCCTCCTGCCATCTGGCAAGAGATACCGAAGCACTCGGGCCCTCACTGCCAGACTCTGTAATAGCTTCTTCCCCCAAGCCATCAGACTCCTGAACACAGGGACTGGACTGACACACACACACACACACACACACACACACACAAATGTATATTCATCTACCTCTACTATTTTGCACATTATGTTTGGATTAGCGCTGCACTGTCTTGTCTTCTGATGTTTGCAGACGTGCACTTTATGTTGTCTTCTGTTGCACTTTTGTACTTCTGTGTTGTCTTATATGTAGCACCTTGGTCCAGGAGGAACGTTGTCTCGTTTCACTGTACACTGTATCATATGTATATGGTTGAAATGACAATAAAAGCCACTTGAACTTGAACTGTCTTAAATGTCTTAAACAGTCTGTGATCCAGGAGACAGAGCAACATCAGCCTGCATTTCACTAAGAGACACATGGTATTGAAGGCACTGGAGAAATAGAGTGAGTGTGTGCTGGCTTTGCCAAGGTGTGAGAAACCTCTGTGGGGCATGTAGATAATATTCTCCACACCTGTTTGCCTAGTTGGTGAACTAATGGTCCATGACCAAAGCTTGAAGACATTTGAAGGCCAGCCTCTCGAAGGTCTCTAATGATGTGATGCATGAGGGCAACAAATGCTCCATCACTGCCACTGATATGATACAGAACTGAGGCAGTTTCAGGGAGGGAAAGTCCATAGAGAAGTTCCAAAAATCCACTCCACATCTCCAGAGTTTTGCTGCAGTTCCAGTTTGTCCCTGCATTTATACATCTTCTTAAATTTCACCTGATATGATGGTATTGGTTGTTTTGGATTTCAACATCACACATGCTTGATAAGACATCCTGGCTGGCGTTGATCATACAGTGGTTCTTTTTAAAGCTAAATGCACACAAAACACATTCATTGCGCAGAATATTTAATTGTGTAATATCAGAGAGGAACAGAATATTTATCTATATCTATTTAGGTTTATTTATATTCACACTTTTATCAGCGCAGAATAGGTTTGGCCATTGCACTGTAATTTACCAGACTCAGGAGATGATGTTCTACATATGTCTGAGATTTATGTCTTTTTTATGAATCTCAAGCCCATTGTACATCAAAATCATGTCACATGCAAGTTCCACAATATTAAATATAACTATACAGTATATAGATAAAAGTATAGGGTATTTAATAAATAAAAAATATAATAATTGGCAAATTGTGGTATAAGCACAATACATAAATTCACAGTCATTACAGTCTGGTGGGTTAAAGGATTCTTTTGATCTTTTCGATTCTTTTGATCTTTTTAACCCTAACCCTAGGTCTGATTTTTATGAACACTACAGAATATACCTTCATTACGTTTATTTTATAGCTGTACTACCATATCAACTTACTGTAAGATTTTTAAACGGAAACTACTTGTTAACAGTGTCATGAATGCCAGGCTTTCGTGGTTTGCCTGGCTGGTTGGGTTTGGTGGAACGCATATGCAGGACAAAAGGTGACTTAGGGAAACTCATACTGAGTTTATTATATACAC
>JAQQZX010109751.1:0-10667 GCA_030068355.1 Notoglanidium maculatum | reverse complement strand
GGAGAACATGCAAACTCCGCACAGAAAGGCATCCTGGGTGACCCGGGGATCGAACCCAGGACCTTCTTGCTGTGAGGTGACAGTGCTAACCACTGCAGTAGTCATTTCTATAGTAACTTATTCACTGGGACTTATTTGGACATTCTACATAATCTAAATTATTTAATAATTCACTGTTAATCAACAAAGAAAAAAAAGTATAATCATTGACATGATTACGTTTACTTTAAGAAATCTTTTATTTAACATTTATGGAAGGAGTTTCCACTGTCAGTGCTTTGTAACATTCTGTAAGTATTCAGGACCGATCACTTTGCGTTTCTCTGTAACGTGACAAGCTGTCGTTTTTTTTATTTTTTATTATTAACCTAATGCAAAAGAAGAAAGGAGGCTGGTGAGTAAGTGTAACTGATAACAGAAACAACCTTATCTCACATTCCACAACATTAAAAGTAACTGTAAAAGGATACAAACGTTTCTTTTAACTTAAAAAAATGTAATTACTTTGGTTAAAGAGGAATAAAACACTTCAGAACATGCTGTTATAGCAAATTCATCAATTTCGGGTGGCAACAGTAACTCTATTTCGCATCAGGCCACACCACAAAGGCTGTTGTTGATTATTTTCCTTGAGATGCATTCATAATGTTTTATTCCTTTCTGAATATTTTCATATTTGAAAGGTTTCCAAATAAACTAGGCATTGATATATCGTTTAAATGCATTTTCACATTCCATCCCGCTTGATGCTGTGATTGTAAGTGTCGAACAGACATGATGTTGAGCAAGAATGATGGACTTTTATTTCATTTGTTGCAGACATTTGTGGATCACACACATGTTGGAGATTCAAAAATAGCTCCAGTGGAGCTCTGGAATTTCCCCTTTGAGAAAACATTCACTATGCCAAAACCTATGCTACACACACACACACACACACACAGTACCTAGTTACTTGTCACGCATTGTTCTTCACACCCTCCCACATGTTGTAGGTAGAGTAGGAACATCAAAGTTGACTTACGACGGAGGTGTGCTGCAAATCTGTGATCAATGTGTGAGGTGGCAAAGTTCAAAAAACCCAGACAGTTCAATCTGTGTTGAAAAAAAAAAATAGAATAATGATTGTAGTCATTTAGACCAGAGCGCTGATAGATTACGAACTTTCCTCTGTTCAAAAATCCCCATTTATCTGGAAATGAGTGTAGAAACAAGGTGACAGACAGACACAAGACACCTAACACAAGATGCTAGGAAATGAGACTATAGCTTTTCCTCTTTCTTTAGACCAAATCTGTGCTCATCCTGATTTCCTCCCTCATTGTTTGCCGATGCTCTACACATTCCGCCTCTCTGTCACTTTAAACAGCATATCTGTGAGGAACAAATGTTTACTATTAACAGTGCCAATGTTCAAGTAGTTTTACACACCCTTACAATCTTAACTCCTTAGCCACCTAAACGCTGCTGTTATCTAGTATTTATTGGTCTGTGCTCTATTTTAGCCTGTATCTGTTGTCTGAGCAAACACTGTTAATGTAACTATGCAATCAACTTCCCCTCGTGTTAGCCACTGGATTTGAATAGCAAAGATCATTTGAATATTACTCGTCTAGATGGCAAAAAAGTAACGACTCTTTAACTGATCATTGTGAATACAGTTTTGGTGGGCATATCAGCAGATGGAACTTCCCATCTCTTTTTTCCATGATGACTAATAATTTCAGTAATAACAGTAATTTCCATGATAATAATAAAATAGGTCATAATCACGCGACTACTGCAAGCATCCACTAATAATATCTAATCAAATTTCTAATAGGGCTTCGAGCATTCAAGCATTAAAAAAACTGAACTTTTGAAAAACTTCTGGAAAAAAAATTGAGCCTACACCGAAGTGTCCAAAAATTACAAATCGTCTTTTTGAAATTTAGAAATAGAATGGAATAATTGAAATTTATTAATAGTGCACAGTGTAATCATTTTAGAAAGCATGTTTTATGTTAACTGGTTATATTTATTGTCCCACAGAATGGTCTGACTTATTATAAATAATTAAAGTGTTTATCTCTATATCACCCTGAATAAAACATATAGGCAAATAAAAAGAAAGATCTTCTGTTTTTCAGGCCAGCTTGTCCTAAATACCGGTTTCAATATCAGCCAGGAGCTTTAAATACAGCGCTTCACTGATTTATAATAAATGCAATAAAGTGAACTCAGAAAAGAAACCTAAAAATAGCTTCTTCACAATGCATCACACTGTGCTGAAGTTACGTGGAGTGTAGGAGCTGCTCAGATGTCCGCAGTCATTAAAGGGTGTTGAAAAATCTCATTATTAAAAATGAAACATACTGCTATTGTCAGCTCTCATCTCACATCTCTTGTCCTCGGTTAGCAAGAGCGTGGCCCGACGGCAATATATTTACAATAAATCAAAAGGATAAATCGACAACGTAATCGTAAAGGTAAACATAATGTGTAATTAATGTTGAGTTAAAAATAACTGAAGGGTTTTGAGTGATATTCAGATTAATTTCTTTAGATCAGTGGTTCGTAAACTTTTTGTAGCCCTTAAACTGTGAAATAAATTCCACGGACCCCCTCAGTATAGATTTATTTCATGGCAATTATAAAATTAAAATTAAATGACATTTTTTGGGGGGCTGTAGGACTTTCTTTTCCTGAAATTTCCTCCGACAGAATATATTTGGTCTAAGTGGACTTTGGTGCTTGGACTGCTAAATATAATAAATTTCATAATGTGCCACCAGTGTAACAAAGTTTAAAACGAGAAAAGTCATGGATCTTCACGGAGCCCTGGATCCCCCTAATTCCTCTAATAT
Organism: Notoglanidium maculatum; assembly: GCA_030068355.1. Taxonomy (NCBI): domain Eukaryota; kingdom Metazoa; phylum Chordata; class Actinopteri; order Siluriformes; family Auchenoglanididae; genus Notoglanidium; species Notoglanidium maculatum. Next base: position 7,821 of record JAQQZX010109751.1, on the reverse strand, counting down.
TTGCTAAGTAAGGCATAAAACATATGGGGAAATAATTATTTTTTCATGTTATAGGAAAATAACGAACATAAATCAACATAAAGCTGAGTAACTGAATCACCACCCTGATGTGGAATATTTCCCAATAACATCCCATCCTGAATCATTTTATTCCTCGAAAACTTTCTCAAATTTCCCTCAGGATTAATAAAATATTTCGTATTTGTATTCCTATTACATCACATCAATTTGATAGGACTAAGAATACATTTTCAAGAATAAATAAAAATTGAATACATTTTCTTTTATTAAAGAATGACAAATTGTAGATTTCATCCATTTATAGTTGTATTTAATATTACAGATCATCTCGGAAAGTCATGATTTATATTATAGCAGCTATAAACAGGCATTCCAGCACCAGTTTTTCTTTTTCTCTCTCTTAAAGTGAATAAGGCAAAAAAAATGCAGCTTGTCATGTTACTAAGAAACTAAGAAAGAAAGTCGTCTGTGCTGGAGATTTTCTTATGTTTGAAAACAGATGCAACTTTACCTGACTGTCACAAAGTGCTGACACTAGACACTCCTTTCAGAAATGTTAAATAAAATCTTCTCATAAGAAACATCAACATATCAACAACTGCACACATTTTTAAACGTGATTATGTGGTGTGTCGGTCTGCTGTACAAGTCCCTGTGTAAGCTGTCACTATAGAAACCTGATTGTTTTGCCTTGTTGTGGAAAACTAATGTCAAAGCTGCTGTTTTAAAATATAAATCATCATCTGATCAAGTCAGCTTTGAGAATTCAGCAGCACTGTAGTGCAGCGCAACATATTTTTCAGTATAGTATATCAATACTCATTTATGTGAAGCAACTCTACTGAGCAATACTCATTTATGTGAAGCAACTGAGTGGAGCAGTGCTGCAGAGACGACTCTATCAAGCGGAATGGCATCTTCACACAAAGACAGGAATCTGAGACATCTGCATAACACACTGCGCGCACACACTGCATGCCGACACGAACGCTTACCTGTCAAGAACACACACAGATATGCTTAACTAAAGTAAGCACACCATGACACATGTTTCAAGCATCGACAAACAGACAAAAAGGTGCAGCTGCACTCAGGTCTGTCACACATCTGCAGCCATGAGTCGCTACAGCCATTTCCTCAAGATCAAACAATGAACAATGGTCTACGTCTGCACCACGTGAAGCTCGGTGTAAACACATTCATAAACTGATCTCAATCTCACAATCGAGTTATTGCTAAAAAGTCATTAGGACCATAAGAAAATAATGATGTGGGTCATATAAGCGTCTAGAGTAGTGATACGTTGGTGACTTTTACACACCCAAGAGAAAGTAAACACTTTAATAAAGTGAAAAAAATAAGCAAACTGTGAAATAACAGTTTAGGCAAAAAACAACTTATAGAGGACACATAGATCTAAAATGAAGTCTGAAAAATAAAATGAAGGGCAAAACAGCAAGCTAGTCTTATCTGAACAGATTGATTCCCCCCATTTTTTCGACTTTAATGCAATGGGCTACTACATAATGAGTTCAGTGTATTGGGATGCAAGATAAGGAAGTTGTACGCTGGGTCTTTTGTATTGCCTTATTATGTTTGTAAGTACAGGTTCACGTTTAGCATTTTAAATCAGGTACATTTCTCACAACCACATGTGCCTTTGGATTACAAAAGAACATCCCTTCCACCTCGTAACGTCCATCAGCAAGTATACATTTTTTTGCCATGACAATAAACAGTATATGTACATAGAATTAGCTGTCAACAGACACATTTTTCTATATCATGGGTTACAGGTGGCAGACTGGGCCGGATGTGGTTCCAGCTAAAGTATTTCAGCTGGCGGATATCAGTACTTGAAATAATACCGTAGCTGAGCTGATAAACCTACAAAGAAAAGATCCACAGTTACAGTGACTTCTGTTGCACACCCTCTGTTGTGGCTTGTTGCAGTCAATGACATGCATTTATGTAAATTATTTCGCTGAAGGCAGCTCATTGGAGCAAAAACTAGCTACAAGGCTAGAGACAGGATTTTCATTTTATTTTCCCTTTTCTAATTTGATTAGCAAACTGACGACATGGCTTATTAAAAAAAATACTAAAAGCAACTCGAGTGCCAAAACAGAATATTTAAACGGATAAAGAAACATGTGTTAATTCTCCACTGTTGGGTTCCATCTGTTCAGAATCTGGAAGTCAGTGGTGCTGACATGAGGCTCCATTACAAACCATGAAATAATCGCAAATATTTTAGCTGGTTGCATGGTCACTGTTATTCATTCATGCTCGTTGCTTATGTGAATGTTTCTAAGCTAGGAATTTTATATAACAAATTTCCGTTGAATATGCTTGAGCTATTTTATCAATATTTATCAATATTTAAGAAATGTATACATTTTCAAACCACCATATTCGTTTAGGCCAATAAATTAAAATGGAAAACTAACAATTTTTAAGTCGCATCTACAGGAGAAGTTGAAAATTTGTGGCTTGAATGAACTTCGGATCAGTATTTTTAGCATTTTAAATCATGCCGGGGGATATTGGTTTGTTTCTCTCAACCACAAGTGGGTGCTGATCGTTAGAAAAGCAAACCAGCATATGACACTGAAGTGGTATTGAAGCTGGTTTGCGCCGTTGCTCAGCAACCGTGCATCTCAATGTAATTTTCTTTTTAAATGTACATGTGGACTGGTTTCACCAGCGCTAGTGAGACCTTTCACGCATTATATTTGGATAAGTTTCGCTCTCACGTCCCTGGTGCCTAGATATATGCTATGTTTCAGTGAACCTTAACCACAGACTTACAGGCTTGTGGCATCATCATCAGTGTGGAGACAGATCTCTGTGTCATCAACAGCTTTTGACAGCGTGTGAAACCTGATGGGCTGGTTTGGCTGCGGGGCTGCTTACATCTCCATCCCTGACTGCAGACCCCAAACCACACACGCATGCACACACCCTCACACGCACACACACACACCCCCTCAGCCTTTGTAGCCTGTCTTACACACCGTTTATATATTTATGTCATGTAATGATGTTAAACATCAAATTTCTTTAAACTTTTATCTTCTTAAAGGTGTTTTGTACATTTTACTTGATCTGTTACCCGTTTGTCTATATACAACGTACTTTGTAACGTGTACATGTGCTTGTGTCTGTGTTTGCCAGTATTTTCTGATTTTATTATAACAGGTCTCTCTTGAAACAAAGATCGTTATCTGAATTAGACCACATTTATAAATAAAGAAAAATAATAGTAATAACTCTATTCTTGCAAACTTACAATTTATTCATTTTCCGTTTTGCTTTTTAGATTTGCAAACATGCACTGTCCATTTCAGTTTCTGTACGTGAGCTAAACCTGCTACTAAAACTATAAAAAGGCCAAAGGAAGTCAAGGTGCTGACAGAACTAACATCCTGTTATACTGCAGACAGAGTGACAGTGAGAGAGAGAGAGAGAGAGAGAGAGAGAGAGAGAGAGAGAGAGAGAGAAAGAGACAGACAGGAGGACGTGCTCTCAGAGTCTTCCAGGTATGGGACAGGAAACAAATTTCAACAGAAGTTGAAAAGAAAAGAAGAAAAAAACTCCCTCTAAACTAACAGGTAGAAAACCCACATCATGGCAGACTTATGTACTTTTGCGGTCTGTTCCCTGCGCTACTGGTTTTTGAGAATTGAGAATGAGACACAAACAGATGCCAATGTAATGCATAGTGAAAGTACAGGAACCATATTTGTCTCACCTATTAGCGTGACTAGAGACCAACAAATGGTGAAACCTGAATCGAGGGCCTCAGTATGGATGCTATTTTACACGCAGTCCCCTGACAGCTTCACAAAGGCCTTGGGTGCTTGCATGTCCTACCCAGCAACACCTGATAGGCCCCAATTAGCTCCCTCTTGAGTAACTGTGACCCCAGTGCACATCTGCAACCTTTTGCCTGTGAAACCCGCAGAATCGCACCCACCTATTAACCATACATACATACATACATGAAAAGCAAAACATTACTGCACATTTACTGAACACATGATGATTTAGATCTTATCTAGTAGGGATCAATTAATTTCTCGCTGGAATAGCTATGATGAAATACCAAGTGGACAAAAGCTTTGGATAAAATCTTTTTCTCTTCCTCTCTTCCCCCCCATTTGATTGAGCTCCATGTGCTTTATTCATAACACACTTACTTTGTATACTGTCTCTATTCTGTGTGTGTATCTTTACATCTAGTACAGCTGGCGAATTGCTTTACAAATTGCATTTAAATGTACCGTATATATTAAAGAAATGCATTTGAATATAAATGAGAGTGTAATTTTATACTGATACTGGCGCTATATTATGGATTCATGTCACAAAAAGCAAATAACTCTAACCCATACTCTAATGTTTCAGACAAATTTGAACATGGGAGGCCATGTTATGAAAACCACAAGTAGACATTATCATAATTTGATTATAAACTGAGCTCAGATTACTGACTGTGTAGAGTATTTGCATGTTCTTGCCAAGGGTTTTCTCAGGGCTCTCCGGTTTCATCCCACCTCCCAAAAACATGTCTTTAGGTGGACTGGCTTTGCTAAATTGCCCCTAGGTGTGAATGTGTGTCTGCACGGTGCCGTTTAATGGACTGATGTCCCAATCAGTAGGCTCTGGATCCACTGTGATCCTGACCAGGAGAAAGATCAGTGAAGATTAATGAGTGAACAAATGATATATAATAAATCATATTGATAGTGCAATTGGATTGTGGTCTAAGAATGCCATAAGGTTAACACCCTGTTACTTAGAAATTCATGTGAGAGTTTCCACCACAAGGAAAACAGTAAAAAAATGTTTTTTTGTTTTTTTTTAAATATGACGGTGTAGATTTCAATGTATGTGCTCACTGCATAGTGTATATGTAGTGCACAATATTCCCAATATAGAACTAGACATGAACTACTCCCAAACACTATAATTTTTAGCATATAATTTGAAAGAAGATAAGACATAAATAACATTCTAACAAATCACATTTTATTCATTCATTAGGACCTTTTTTTCTTCAGCGTAACTAGGACCTTGTCATGTAAGTTACACTGTGAACATTTAAAGTAAAAGTGGAATCATTTACATGTGTTTTTTTGCCATTGAATATGAAAGTACGAATATCCTGAACTAAGTTCTGACAGCCCTGATGTGTGGGCGTGTGCGTGTGTGTACATGTACACGTTTCAGTCGGCCCTTTCTCCTACTCCGCCATTTATACTATGTGCAGTTGCGCAATGAATTATCTGACGCTAATCGTTCTTTTAGTATGTGCTCTTTCAGCCCTTTATGGTTGTAAAAAGTCACCCTTCATCCTCCCTCAATGCTGTAATCACACATATCGTCACGTTCGCATACTTCTCATCTCATTGCATTTTGCAAAGCCACAAGGCTCAGCACGCCTACCGTCACGTATGCAACAAGAATGTAAAAGAACAAACAGCCACAAATCTCACACTCAGAAGGGAAAAAAAGCTATACTAAATTTAGCACCTGAAATCTGAGATTTATGTCCTGACTTATGTAACGTACACCGTCAAAAGTAATTATATTAACCGATAATGTAAGTGATAATGCGAGCTGAGCGTGTAGGGGAGGGAGAGAGAGCGAGAGAGAGAGACAGAGAAGAAAAAAATTCCAACGTGAAGGACAAGGCCACAGGGAGTCATGAGTGAATGTGTGACCTCAGCTGAGTTGATAGATCATAGTGCTCTCTCTCGCTCTCTCATGCTCCAAGGCTAAACACTATGATGCTATCAGCACACTTTCAGCCCAGTGTCATTCATTCACACCTCCCTGTTGACCTGCCCCAAATACTTCCCTTCTCTACTGATTCTGCCCCTCAGTACGAAATACAGTAGAAAAATGATGTACTTTACATTTATAGTGACACACAGCATATTGTCTGTATTGTATTTATGTACCATTGCCAAAGCCTGTGCACACGAATGATAACCTGCAAGCATTTGGACAATCTCAGAGGCTTGTTCTGTGTTTTAATTAGGCGTAATATGCGATAAAATAAAATTGGTTAAATTCATGCAGGCCAATTGTTTATCATAACAGCACAAATGTATCACCATACCTTTGTTGAGTTCTGATTAGAAAGAAAGTGTTGATAACTTAAGCGATATCACACATAGCACAGCTATGTTTTGGTCATGTAGCTAATCGCAGCTGCGCTGATATTCAGTACAACAGAACAGCCTCCAGTGAGATATCACGTTTCTACAACAGTTCTATAAACAAGAAATTAATATCGAGTAACTGATATATATTGAACATGATACGGCCAGATGTTCCGTTTAATTTTGCTTCGTGAGCGGAAGCAGTTCCCGAAGAAGCCACACTCACTTTATAGCACATTAGCTAGCTGGATTAGCTAGCTCACAGTGATTTGTACATTCCTGTTAAAGGTGATTCCGGTAAAACTGGCATCCCTTTTTTCCTTTTCCTCTTCATCTGACGAGCTTTCATATTTGAAGTCAAAAGTTGTATTGCTGAAAAGTATCATTTGTCATGTCCTCTGATAATGTCCCTAATGCTACCGTAATAGCTGTTTCGAAGTAGGAAGTGGAAATTTATGTGGACGAAAGAAGTGATTCGCGCACTGAAATGTCCCAATGCTGTTATGGCTGAAATATCAGCAATCTTGGAACACAACTTCACCAATCAAATTAGTGGACTGGAACTAACTGGTGCATAATTTTCTATAATAGCAACTTTGACACTTGTAATGCATAATTGTTTCCATGGTAACCGCTAATTCACAGGGATTTATACAGCATACACTCCAAATAATCTGAGATTAATACTAAATGGATTAAATAAACATGCCGTACAGTATTTCATGAAGAAATTTCTGTAGGAGTTTGTTTAACATTTATGGAAAGAGTCTTCAGTTCCAGTGCTTTGTAATAGTCAGTGCATTTTCTTCAGCACAGAGGATGTTGCACTTTCTGGTTTCTGGGTAACACAACAAGCCGCAGTTTTGTTTGTCTTATTATTTTCAAGAGAAAGAAAAAAGAGAAGCTGGTGACGAAACAACCATTTATAGCTGTTTTAATGTAAGTGATAACAGGAACTAACTTTGAATGTAACTCTATACTGATTATTTAAAAAAGGATGATGGCATTCTTTAATTAATAAAAATGCAATTGTTGGCCAGTCGCCGTAGTGTAAGAGAAAGAAAGCACTTAAGGATGTCCTGTGCTGGAAATGAATCAACTTTAAGGTGGAAACAGTAACTCGACTTCCCTTCATTGATTGTATTAAGTGTTTCATTCCTTACCTAATGCATGTGCCAAGACTTATTGCAGTCTCATTGTGTAGCAACTGCAATATGCAATGTTTGTCAGTAAAGTTGTAATTGTAACTATTTATGATATGTTCATTCATGTATCAAGAGAGTCGAAAGTCTTAGATGAGAAATGGCACATTGCACATGCATGCTGATGGAGTCAAAAATTATAGGCCTGAAGTTGAGTAAATTGTGTTTTGAATCATATAGAAATGTCATATAATTGGGATCCTTGCATCCCTGAGCTAACATATAGTTTCTAAACATTTTCTAAATATATTATTGGGATAAGAATTCATTGTGTAGAGATTAAAATGCTGAGAGAAATTAAAATATTAATCCAAAAAATTATTTGGAGATGTATTTTTAACAGTGATGTAGCACTGTCGCCTCACAGCAAGAAGGTCCTGGGTTCGATCCCCGGATCACCCAGGGTGCCTTTCTGTGTGGAGTTT
>JAQQZX010109732.1:0-10667 GCA_030068355.1 Notoglanidium maculatum | reverse complement strand
GTGTGAATGCGAGCGTGTGTGGCTGTTTGTCTGTGTTGGCCCTGTGGTGGACTGGAGACCTGCCCAGGGTGTACCCCACCTCTCGCCCGAAGATGCTGGGATTGGCTCCAGCTTCCCCGCCACCCAGACGGATAAAGCGGTATAGATGATGGATGGATGAACATTATACTGTGCATAAAATTCATTTTTCAAAAGTCATTTTAACACATTTCAATCCCTGTGTGATTAACATCATTAGAGAATCATAAATATCCCACAAATTACTGGTGAATAGTATATTATGATTCTTTAAAAACATAACTCGACTCTCAGCGTCCATGTAAAAGAGCTGAATCAAAGAGTCGACTCATTGGCAAATGACACATCATAACCATGCAAGATTTCCTGAATACTTGGACCTAAAAATGCAAAATACAAAAGGAAAAACGGATGATAATAATTATTATTCAAGCACAGAAAAGATGTACACACAAATTCCAATTGTTCCAGTGGTTGAAATTCTGCACTTATGACATTTGAATTCTTCCAAATATGTTGTTCTGGATGAAGAAGAGGTGTTCTTAATCACCTTCTGGCTTCTTCACAGTTTATTAACATATTATACCCTGTTTCTGAAATTGTTTTCCTCCTCATGCCACTGATAAATGGGGAAATGGGAAAGAGACCAGCTAGTTAGCAAAACTTGCAACAAAAATACCCCAAAAGAAACCTGGTGAGATAAATGGTAGTTTTAAAGTAGTATATAATAGTTTGTCAGTAGCATATTTTAAGTAATTAACAGCAAGTTGAAGAAGGTGGGACGTCATTAACGGTTCAAGCATGTTGAAAAGATATTTATTCAGCCATGTTACACACAACCCTCTTCATGCTAATCTTCATGCAACCTAACTTAGCATCAATTGCTAGCTTGAATGAAATCACATGAGGGAGAGTATAAAAGAGAATTCAGCTACAAATCTCAAACATATTAAGGCAACATTGTTGGTTTTTCACATTATGTAGCTTCACAAGATTCTTCATATGTAATATTTTTCCGCTGAAGGCTGGATTTCAGACAGAGGTACAATTCGTGTTCAAATGAATATTATTTTTCAATTCAGTGTTGCACTCCTATCATCATTCTCATTGATGTTTATCTCCAAATGTTCTAAATGTGTACAGTTTGTTTTAATGATCAGAATCACCACATGTGGTGCACCATAGATAACGAGATGGAAGAAAAAAAGATGGTGTGTGTGTATGGGTAAGTAGGTGTTAGGCTGATTGTGGGTCTTACACACACACACAGGATGTATGTGAATTGTGAGTGTGTCAAGCGCTGAAACTTCACAGTAGCTCGGCTTGTGTGTGCTTTTGGTTCATAAAGGAAAACCGCAGCACATTAAGAGCTAAAGATTAGCATGGTCTCTAAAAGACACCATAATGCACTTACTGAGTTTCAATCTTGTATGATGTTTTACTGAACACTGCATAGCTAAATGTGTAAAATGATAATGAGCCATTTTTAAAATAATGTCAAAGGCCGTCTAGCATTTTATGGCAATAAACTAATAAAAAATAAAAGTATAAAACATAATAATAAATTAATGTAAAAATTGTATAATTAAAATGTTATATTATTGTTATGATTCATGTATTTTAATGTATAATAATAAATCCACGTTTTGAATCACAAATTGTGTTCACTTAAAAAAAAAAGAGCTGAGACGACATGTTCGTTTTCTCCTTTATTAGATTTACAAGCATCAAATAGTAAACGATGACCAAATAGGCTTTTCATATCTACAGTTAAATCCATTCAACTTCAAGTCGCATAACCTCACGCTAACACATTTGGCATCTTTTTCATAACCAACGTTGTTAGATCTTGATTTATAATAGCACTTATTGGAACAGCATAAAATATAGAAACCAAATCCTCACTCTTTGAGGAAATAATAGATTAAAAATGTGCAGTCTTAGCTTGTTGCCACCATTCACCAATAATAGTACTGATGTTAACACTCACACGTTAAAAATAAACTTGATCTGGGTGAATGTAAAAAGTCTGGAATTCAGAGTTAATAACTGAAATTAAATTGGTGTAACAGCACACAGTTTTTAGGTGCGATGCTAATTCTAAGATAGCAATCCATTTAGAAAGACGAAGAATAATCTGTGGGAAAATAAAAAATAAATTTGCTAAGTATTAACCTTTTCTCCAAGGCTGCTTCAACTGTTCTTTACCTGCCACTTCTTTAACGATCTTTGTTTTGCTAGGTCTATTTTCACATGGAAGGCTACTAAAACCCGTCCTTCCACGGCCATTTCTTAATACCTGGATTCTTGTTTACTATTATTGTTTTTTCTGCTTTGCTACATCTGTAGGTCGACCCAGAGCTTTTTTCCCTTGAACACTTTGCTAAATGTATTGGAATTATCTTTAATAAACTGTTAAAGACTTAATCTTGCTTAAAAAATCTAAAGATTCTATTGATTTCTCATGTGCACAAACTGATGAATATTTTGAGTTGAGGACAGTTAATGCTAAAATTTTCCCTCGCACAAAATTACTGTACATATCTTAATCTAGATTTAATAAAAATCCGATCTTTTTTTGGATGTCTACCTGTAAAACACAGCGCTGTTGAATTCTGGAATCTGATTGGTCAAATGATGAAACTTTTTTTTTTTTTGTAAGGAGATGGTTGTTTAGCATTTATGGAAGGAGTCTCCAGTGTCAGGATTTAAAGCTGTAACTTTAAGTTTCCTGTCATGAGAACGTCATCACTTTGTGGTTTCTAGGTAATATCACAATTTGGTTTATTATTAACTTCAAGTCAAAATTCCAATTGTTTGTAAACCACACCATCCAATTGTGGATTATTTTACTGTAACAGCATGACATGGAATTTTTGATTACTTACATAATTAAGGCCAATCACAAGAAGGCAAATTTAAAAGATTATAGTTAATACAATATATGTAATAGCCTATAGTAGTAAAATCAACAAAGTAGAGAGCTAAACAAGTAGCTTGTTTGTGAAAACTGACTTTCAGCTTAACATGAGTAAACAACAAATAAGCAAAATTCACAAAAAAAATCTCATACAAAAACGGACTGTTTTTCTTCTATCTGTCAGACCTGATCACAGACAGGCAGCGAAATTATTTTCAGTTATACATGCGACTCGCTACATTAGTTCATGATGTTAACCCAAATTTCACCGTAACATCTGTATACAAGTAACGTTCATGCTTTCAGAATGACTTTAATATTAATAACCTGTGTCACTTCTGTGTAATTGATATTAATTCAACTGGACATGCAATCAAATAAAATGTAGCATGTTTCTCTAGCCTTATGTATCTTAATACATTTTTTAACATAGACAGAGTTCTGTGAGTTATTAACCAGCATTAACAATACTCATCTGAACTACTGCTTAGCTATGATACTGAAGGACAAAAGTATTTTTTTTAAAAAGACAGTAAACCTATGTATAATAACATTTATTTATGTACAAAAAGACGTTGAGATTCTCATGACCAGCTGACTCAAATCTGAACTTAAAGATGGCGCCATATGAAAGCGATGATTATGACGATGTTCATTTCTTTCTCATCAGCCCACTGTACTCAGAATTCTGACCTGGAGTCAATCGCTGGAGAGAAAAGAGAGGCAGAGAATTTACGTCTGTTCCACATGCTAACATTTGGCATTTATAGGAACATCAGAAATGCTACAAGTTGTAAAAATTGCAGTAAAATAAAATGTAAATGAATGAATAGGACTTTTGTTCTTTGCGATGTTTAGATAGAGCGGCATTTAGCGTCTCTGTGTCCTTTGTCAGGCTTGGCACTGTGCTGATTTGTGCGGCGTGCTAATCACCTACAAACTGCTAATCCGATTAGCAAAATGTTTTTCATCTAACTACTGATTAGACTACAGTGTCAAGTAGTGAGATCCTCATGTCTCTTTTGCGACAAAGTATCAGTCCACATTGTCACAAAATACGGTTTGATTTTTATTTTTCATGCATGAATAATAAGCTAGCATTTGGGATTTGCCTGAAATTGTGTGTAGCTGGACTTTAAAGTAAGAAGATGACACTTGTAATGCGTCTATCATTATGAAAAACCTGAATAAATTGAAACATTAAAATATCAATCTCATTAATCATTGTTCCATACCTGATATGTGTCTCCATCTCCGTTGGGGATTAGATTCACTTTATCTGATGCTGGAAAACAAACAGAGGGACACTTAGAGAAAGGCAAATTAATCTACCAGAGAAGGATTTGATATGTTTGCATGACTCCTATAAAACATTTAATGCCACTTACAGCTATTTCACACATCAAACAATGTGATGATAATAAAGTGTAAGAAAGAAATCTGTAAGTGTTTCATGGGAAAGAAGAATATATCATTATATATACATAAATAATCAAGTATGTGTATAACCCTCGTTAGCCAGCGAGCTAACCACAGCTACTCTGACTGGAATCCTGAGAGGATTTATAACCTTCTCTCTGATTTTTGCTTTTTCTTTGCTAATCCCAGCCAGTAAAATAACAGGAGCTAATCCGACTAGATTTTAAGATTAGGCCACACTGTAAAATGTTTGTTACTAGAGAGCTAACATACATGAGCTAACCTGACAAGATTTCTGTGAGGATTTTAGGTTATTTTCATAAATGTTTATAAACTTCTCAGCCAGCTAACAGGAGCTAGCCTGACTCTATATCTGAGAGGATTTATAATCTTCACTTATGTTTACAATTTTCTTTGCTACAGCTAGCCAGAGAGCTAACATGAGCTAGCCTTACTAAGAGGCTCTTGTGTCATGTTCCTAATGTTTATACATTTCTCAGCTAGCTAACAGGAGCTAATCTGACTGGATCTCTAAGGGCATTTCTGATCTAAGGATTCTGAGTCATATTCATAAATGCTGATTATTAGCTAGCTAACAAACATAAGCTAAGATTAGCTCACGGAGCTCAGGTTAATAATTTTCCGAGCCAATAAGATAAAAAGAGCGAACCTGACAAGATTTCTGAAAGGATTATAGGTCATATTAAGAAAACATTCATAAAATTTACTAACGCTAACTAGCTTACTAGCATAAGCTAACCTGACAGTATTTTTGAGAGGATTTTTAAGACATATTGGACAATGATGGACACAATGTCCATCATTATTGCTAGCGCTAGCCAGCTAACAAGCATGTTCTAACCCGAGAGGATTTCTGAGAGGAATATTTCTTCATATTCACAACCTTCTGAAGCAGACCAACTACCTAACTTGTCAGGGGTTCTGAGAGGATTTAGGTCATAATCCACAAATGTTTAGAAACGTCTCTGCTCAGTCTAGGAGCTAATCTGACAGGATTTCTGCGAGGAAATTTTAGTCAACTTCGTGACCTTCTCTGTTAATGCTATACAGAACATTCTAGAAAACATGCAATAACTACAAAAAAAAAGTGCAGTTAGCTACTCAGAAATGTTCTTTGAGACTGTATAAATGTTCAAAAACAAAATGTCAGTATAGAGGGTTTCTTCTTGTTAAACTTGACTGACCTTTGTTGCCAGAGAAGTTTTTGCCTTTGGGCTGTCCAGTAATGCTATAAACTGCACAGGCGATGAGAAAGGTGGCCAAAAGGTTCCCCACAATGATGGCACTCAAGGCAAATGAGTCCAGCTCAATACAGTTTTCACAAGCTACAGATAAAAATGAAAAATTGTCAAAAGCCAGTACAGGTCCTGAAAAACTGATTGAAAAATCATTGTACTAAAGGCAAGAGAAAGACAGAACGACTGTTTATAGGTGTTATTATATAAATGATAACAGCAACTACTTGTTTCTACAAATTGCTGTGGCATAAGAGCAATACAACACTCAGGATGTGCTGTTACATGAAAAGAATCAACTTTTAAGTTGAAACAGTATTTGCGTCATCACACCTCTCTGTTGTTGATTAGTTTCCCACAACAGCACAACACACAATGTATTTTGCATGTAATTCCATACTTAATTAACACTGTGTGTCAGGAGCTTTTGTGGTAGTGGACACAAATTATTGTACTTGACTGTAATATATAATAACATGTAAGGATAATGTATATATACCTTGTATATAAACACACACATGAAATTTGAATCAGGTGTTGTGTAATTTTTGCAACAAGAAAGCTAACATGAATTTTTTCCTTTTTAACATGCATTCACTCATGAAGACGCTACAAAATTAGCTTTGTATTTTGTAAGCTGAACAGACTCTTTTCAGCAGGAATTTGTAAGCATCACTTGCACATTTTTATGTTGTGTAGCTGAAGTTGCAGCACTCACTTCTGAATTTAATTGTAATTCTTTTCAGAACATCAGTAATATCATCTGTTTTCACACAATCATAACCTCCAGAATTTTCATCTTTGTATTCTAATTGGAGCGGTCCTTCTATACTGTCTTCTTTCGGCTTCCATTTGCCGACATTGCACTTGAACTCAAAGTGGTCTGCAGATTTTGTCACTTCAATGTCAGGTTTCTTAGTTTGGTCTCCTTGGCCAGCTATGAAAAAAAACAGTAGAAAAAAAAATAATGATGATGTCACAATTTACCCTAATACAGTACTGTTTCAGTTTAACATAATATGATAAATATTTACCTTTGTAATTTATTTCTTTAATGATATTTTTTGTTTAATACGTAAAACCATGCAAATATTTCAACAAATGTCATCTTTAGTTTATTAAACAAGTAAATGTAACATGTAAATAAGTTATATGAAAAGTCAGAAGTAATAAATAAGTTTCGTATATTTACTACTTTTAAGTCCAATATTTGTGCTCAGTTTAAATATAAATTTCTGATGGTGCAAATAACTTTATAACTTGTGAAAAAGAAAACAAAATTTTTAACTTTCTTCCTTTACGTTGTCTTATTGATATTATATATTGTGTATTACTTCATTATTAACGTACTGCATTTGCACTCCATCTAAGGTCCTAATCAGGTAACTAAAGATCGTGGTACTAAAATATTTGATTTTATTTATTTTAATATACATATTAAGTTAGATGTTATAAATTTATACAGCAATACATTATATAACACTGTTAAATAGCCTTTCTTTATATACTGAATCTACCCTAACACAATATAACACAATGAAAATATTGTGTTGTAATTTCTTTTTCACTTAATTGTTACTTATTAACTAATTATATTTACTTGTACATTTGTTGGCACCGGAAAAAATAATCAGATAAAAGTCATAAAAGTCAACTTATCCACTTTATTTTGCACACTTTTTTATATTTTATTAGCTTATTATATTTATTCATAATCATATTAACTCTGAATAAAAGGGCTTATTAAAGAAACCGAATGCATTGATGAAAGTACCTGACATGCTGTCAGACTTTAAGAGGTAAACTAAACATGTGTAAACTAACATTAAATCAATTAGGTAATAATAATTAATGTAGAAAACATTAACATGAACTGTTAAACAAACAAACTGAGCAAAATCATCACGCTAACTGCTAAAGTTTCTCATCAGTTACAATGCAATGTGAAGGATTAACGTTGTCATGTCATTTCTCAAAGTTACTCCTTACTTACTTATTATATTTACTTATTAAAGTTGTGTTTAACTTATTAAAACATTTTAATTATAAAGTAGAATTTATCAGAAACATATTGCAATCTTAAAGGTAGTAATTTGAGCTTAATGTAATATAATAAACCTATATTTTCCATACAAACTTCTTTACACTGAGACCATTTAAGGCTAAACACACATAAAAGTGTGAAACTATTATGAATTTATAATGATATTCAAACTTAAAAGTAATACATATTGTGAATTTATCTACTTGTACATGTAGAAATTCCTGATTTAGGTCCTATATTTCCTTATTTACATCAAATATAAGTTTCAAATCGGCCATACATATGT
This sequence comes from Notoglanidium maculatum, assembly GCA_030068355.1. Lineage (NCBI taxonomy): Eukaryota > Metazoa > Chordata > Actinopteri > Siluriformes > Auchenoglanididae > Notoglanidium > Notoglanidium maculatum. The sequence continues at coordinate 2,724 of JAQQZX010109732.1, read as the reverse complement.
TATCAATTTGCACATGAAAATACTTCTTTGTAAATTGTTATTCTCTTCTTTCCTTCCCTTCTTTACTTATTCCTTCTGCATATGTTTATTTACATACAAAATCTAGTCTTAATATAGTCTTATTTACTTCCAATCCTCTTTCAAACAGTTCACTTTCAAACATTTCACAATTGTATTGTATTGTAAAATAACACATTTTCATGCAAAACTTTAAAGTGAAGCATGAAAACAATCATACTTACAGACCAATTTCTGCATCAGCAAGCAGGTAAAAAGAAAGAACAAACTCGTCCACTTCATCTTGCTCAGACTTCTGATTTTAGAGCTAAAAAGCAAAAGTTAGACTTGCTTCATATTCGGTTCAGGAGGCAATAGTATGAGAGTGTTTGTGTGTGTGTTGGTTAGTTGTGCGATCCAAAATGGAGGATGATCTAGAAAACTGCGAAGCCATTTTCCTTGTAACGTCCCGCCATTTTAACTGTATCATTGTGCTTCTTTCTAGCATTAAACACCACAAATTACTGCTATTCAATTTGATTAATAAGGTGATTAATACACAACTTAACACTTTACTAAACTATTAAACCCTACTGAAATTAACTATGATTTATAACTACATAATTATAATAAATAAAGCCTTTCTAAAGGCAAGATGTGATTCTATAAAACAGATCCATGCAATATATTTTCACAGATTCCATATTAAATTCCACATTTCAGCTGTAAAGTTTAACCTACTGCAACATTCCTTAACACTATAATAAGACCACTGAAATTAGGCTTTCAAAATACCATTCTGTAATTGTGAGATCTACTGTATTAGACGTACCGTATTAACGTAATGTATGTATTAAAAAGCATATGGTAAATTACAAATAAACACCTGTTTATATAATCTATAAACATGTTCTTACCCCAAACACACACTCTTCTTCACTGTAAGTCTCTCTCTCTCTCTCTCTCTCTCTCTAATTTGGGCGCTTCCTACACACAGAGGAAGTGTGTGTGCATGTGTGTGTTGTGTGGACTTGGTTTTCTCATGTCACACTAAATGAATACACACATTAATATAAAAACATGGCAGTGTTCAAGGTTCGAGCCACTTTTGGCCATTACACTCAACTTTATAATGTGAAATAACCGGCATATTATAAGTATCATAACTAATCTGAAGGTTTATTCCTAACTATTACAACTATAGTAATTAAACTAAAAATAAATCTCAGTTTACAGTCATGTAATTAATAATAAGAATTTCCTGTTGAATTATTTTTATTTGTTACAGTTGGTAAACATTACAACATGAAGTCTAGATGAATTTCATGCTAGAAAGTTAAACACTGCGTTTATACTCTGTGCTAGTTGTCAGCTTACAATAACTCATTTCTATATTATGCACTCGACTCAGAGCAGCAGGAATCCCACAAACAACTTCCTGTGCGCCAACCGTATACCACAGAAAGGCACCTGTTACTCCCACAAAATACACATACACATATCCTTAAAGACAATATCTTAGAAATACTGTCAGAGTAAACTCCCATTAAAGCAACAGTCTTGCATATGCACTTCATATAATTTACTTTTAATATATAAAATTTAAAAAATCCCTTTTACATTCACTACCTTTAATACACGGTCATTTGTCTGTTATTAAGTTCACTACTTTGCAGTTGTTGATACATTTTCTATTTTTAAATTCACTTTATTTGCTATTTTACTTAAATTAGTACTTATTTATTTGCACTGCAAAGAATTATATCTTAGCAAGTGAAAATATTTTAGGAATCCTGGAAAATATATCTAAATTTCTTATTATGAGTTTCTTCCACCTGGTTTTAGACACTTTTACTAATTTCAAGCTTAAAAATGTTCTAAAAAATGAGAAAACATATGTGGCAATAGAACAAAACTATTCCAAGCTTGACATAAAGTACAAAATCCAGAAATAGGTTTAATGGTTTAATAATCATATATTTGGTTTACTATAATTATATGACAGCAAGTGAAAATAACATTTAATCAAATGTATATTTCTATTTCCTAAGATGTCAAGTGTGCTACTTTAAGTTCACTAATGTTAGGGCTGTAAAAGTCATTTTAAAATAAATTCACTTTATAGCCCTGTGACAGATTGGTGTACCCCGCCTCTCGCCCCCAAGTCACCTTGGATATATAATTATGTATATATATATATATATATATATATATATATATATATACTGTATATATATATATGTATATATATATATATATATATATAATAACGGATGGATGGACGGATGGAAGTTTACTTTATTTGCCATTTCTAGCTAAACTGCTTTTAAGATAATGGTAATGTAAATTAACTGTATGCACATGATTAAGTCCAGTAGTATCAAAATACTGTTCTAGTATTTTCTAAATTTAAGTTCACTACTTATAAATTGTTTCATAAGAAATATACAAAAAACCCATGTTTTTATGAAAAGATACAAGGATATACAAGGATTTTTACAGAAAGCTGTAAATAAACCGATTCAGGGGCAACACGGGTACATACGTCCCGTTTATTTACTAGTTTATGAAGTTACATTTAAAAACCTAATAACTTTATAATGTAAAGTTATGTTATAAAGTTATCCATCCATCCATCCATTATCTATAAATCTTTATCCGTCTGGGTCGCGGGGAAGCTGGAGCCAATCCCAGCATCTTCGGGCGAGAGGCGGGGTACACCCTGGG
>JAQQZX010109712.1:0-10667 GCA_030068355.1 Notoglanidium maculatum | reverse complement strand
TTAAAGTTATTTCTGTGACCATTGTGAATTTTTCTTTCATTGCCTGAAGGGTACCAACAATTTTGTCCACGTGTGTAAATCAGTGAAGAATGCCAGCCTTGCAACTATAGATGCGCTTTTGGAGATCTAGGATAAGGCTGCTACTCCGACAATGCTAAAAACGCATGCAATAGAAAAACCTGAAACACTTCATAATATGTGGCTCCTGATAAAGAAAAACAAAGCATGAAAGTCCTGAAGCCCGACAGCAGCACGAGTTAGAATTTTGACAGAAGTTGGATTTGCATTTTGATAGAGCTGATGCACTGTTCAAAATCCGGATAAAACAAGATAAGTATTTCCTTATTGATCAACAAATAGCAAGCAACCTTTCTGTAGCTCGAAGTTGATTTTTTTGACATCTACCCATCTACCCTAATGTTCTGAAAAAGTATTTTTTCTGATCATTTCACAATTTTATTTGAGACAAATTAGTTTAGTTTTGTTTCAAACATTAATTATTTGTAACATACTTATTCCTGGCCCCAACAAAATTAAATTTCAATAACAGAATTGTTTCATTCTGACTACACCCCATTATACACTGAAAATCACACTCGTATGTGCTTGTTGAACATCCTATTCCTGAGTTTGCTACCAAAGAATGGTTAAAGAAGAAGAAAATTCATGCTTTGGAATGGCCAAGTCAAAGTCCTGACCATAATCCGATATCCGAGATCCGAATAATGTTGTGCGAGCAGTTTTGTGTGAGGAAAGTCACGAAGATCCCAGTTGTTTTTCTGTACGGAGGAATGGGCTAAAATTCCTCTAAGTTGATATGCAGGACTGATAAACCGTTACCGGTAACGTTTAGTTGCAGATATTGCTGCACAAGGGAGTCTGAAAGCAAAGGACGATTTACAGATATGTAATTTTGCATCATTTTATATATAAGTATAATATTTTTGTCTCATTTGTTTCATTGGGTTCTCTATAGGACTTGTGCAAATCTTAGGATGGGCTAGGTAATATTTATGCAAACATATAGAAAATTCACCAAATTTCAAGCACCACTGTAGGAAAATATTGATACAGTTTAGTATCATGATATGATTTGTGATACTGTATCAGTTCTCAAAAACACTATTGATTTGATTTTCAATTATAATTTTTAAATAGTTTACAGGTGAGGCTTCCTGGCAGACATTTTGTGTTGTGTTTAAACCCCCGACCATTAGACAACAGCGTTGTAATCCATCTTCGGCCATTTGGCTCTTCCACGCCAAGGTAACAATGTAACCTGAGACAGAAGGTAGCATAAGGGCACGCCGCTAACGTTAGCATTAGCAAACCTGCTCTTTATACTATCACAGTTTTCCTAAAATGAGATATAAAAATTCTCGATATATATAGCGCCTTGCTTACAGTATTGCAATATATTGAATCGAAACCCCTGTATCATGATGTGTATCGTATCACCAGATTCCTGCCAAAACACAGCCCTATTATTGATACACTAATCAATTAAAAAGAAAATGTTGGGTTATGGATGAATTTTCATGCAGCAAATATCCAAATAACTAAAATTTCTGTCCCAAACTATGAAAGAAAATGAACATTGCCTCATCTATATTCAGATTAAAAACGGGTACATCACAATCTCTTCACATAGGTGACTGTGGTGGGTTTGATCAGAAGGACCAAACCGACTCTGACACATCTTGTGTATTCTCTGGATGATATGACTGGCCCCCTTCTAGATGTCAAACAGTGGCTGAATCTTGAGGTACAAATACAGTGTCTGCATATACAGCCTTTTCATTAATACACACGCTTTTTTTCAGGACCTTTACTGACATTCACTGCATGTTTTGTTTATTTATATTGACTGTAGTTGTGTTATGTCATGTGTTGTCCTGCACAGTCGATGGTGTCAAGAATGGCAAATATAAACTTACAGAAAGTAAGTGTACTGTTTGGTTGGAGCCTGTATCCAAGCAATAGGCTTTTCTAATTTCGAATGGACCCATGCAGCTTTGAATAATAAGCTCCAATTATTAAACTGCTTTGATGGACATTTTTTTGTAGCATGCTCATGACCATCAAATAACCCCCTTAAGTGGTTTATAGTGCTGAAAAGTACTACAGATGTATCGGACAAGCACATCAAACCATTGATTTGAGGTCATACGGAAATAATGCACTTCGATTATGCATTATCGATCGACTACAAAATTGTTTCCAAAAAAAAAGTACAATATGCATTGTGAATGTACAGAAATATATTTTATGTGTACCAGCTATGTGGTCACCTCTAGCAGACTTAGATCCTGGTCTTAAATTGAATAGGACCAAACCCCTGAGGCCTAAACAACAAGTTTAGTGGCAAAGTCCCATGTTTGGTGATGACTGATGAGCATAACCAGAAAGTGGTCTGGTTCAGCTAAATGAATTCAGCAAAAAGTGTTGTGGAATAGCATTCCCTAGTGCTAAGCTCACCTTGCATATGGTCATGGTCAGATGACTTTGTGCTTGTACCTGGGATTTCCGCAAATGGTCAGTGAATCTTCTGAACTAGTAAACTGACAAAAATGTGCAGAGGCTTCCTTACTTGTCTGGGACTCACCTTACTGTACTAATTAGTAGACAGTGGCCATTTCATTCTCAGCTGAACTATTCATCTGCCATGGTGGAAGGACATGGGGTGGGGTCTCCCTTGTCTAATCCAATAGTGGCTGACTCACTATTTGGTGAGCACCAGTTTTTAGTGTATTCCTAAACTGTGCTCTGTTCCTCATGAATTTTTCGGTTTACAGGGCATTCTCACCACCTGGTGGTTAGGAGGCAGTTAATTTTTTTTTATTTATTTATTTTTTTTAAGAAAACAATGACCGCTATGAATGAACCATTTTGCTGTTAACAAAAATCTTCTTTTTCCCAGCAGGATGTCAATATGAATCATTACGTTATTCCTCCTGGGACATATGTCAAAGTAGTGGGAAGCCTTCGCTCCTTTCAGGTGTCTTTGTTGCTCATAATGGTTATATGTCACATTATATAGTACATAGATAGAAGACAGTTGCAGCTTGTCCTTTATATAGCTGTTATGTCCGGTCAGTCATGCACCTTATATTACAAGAAAGATTGTACAATATTTCCTGTATGACCATACGCAATTTGACTTGAGTTTTTCTTGTATCAGCACCACAGGTCAATGGTGGCGTTCAGCATCCGTCATCTGGACGACTTGAATGAGATCACGTCACATATGTTGGAGGTGATTCAGGCCCGTCTGCATGGTGATCGCATCTCGTATAGTATGGTGAGTGAGGCCTTACGATATGTTATTGCTGTATGGCAGTTGGTTTCATTGTGCTGAGTAGTGAACTGTTGCGGGTCCAGCTTAGTGTGAGTCCAAATCGAATCTCGGCTTCACCAAGCTGCCACTGTTGGGGAGCAGGGCCCTCAGGAACTGCTCAGTTGTATCCTGCCTCAGTTATAAGTCACTTTGGATAAAAGCTGTTTACTTTATAGTTATAGTTTGCATAATTGGATTTCCATGTATTGAGCATATCAAATTCAAAGTTTAACCAAATTGCATTTCTTTTCATGTTCACTTTGTTTGTATTTAAACTGGGTTTCATGGTGTTGGGTGCGGCTAGCATAACCGTAGCAGTTTTAAAACCAACAACTTTCTGTTTTGCCTGCATCCATTATCGTTCCAGATGAAGAATGAGACCTCAACTATAATAAACACCTCGCATGCAAGTGATCCAGCCACCATTGGTTTGACAGCTAATCAGAGGCAGGTGGGTGAACATCTAATATATATAAAATAATATAATAACATTTAATATCACACATTCTTATAATCTCATTGAAACACAAATGACCAGTCTGGTGCATTTAAGTTAAAAAAAAAAAATGCAATAATGCTGGCAGTTAATGTCTGTTTTTGAGGTTTATATTGACAGATATGAAGTCTAGCAATGTGGATGTATTCACAGACACCATAATTTGCTCCATACTGTATTACTTTAAAATGCTGTGATGTTCTGTAGGTATTTACTCTGATTAAAAGCTGTCCTTTGGCCGAGGGCATCAGTATGCAGTGCCTGAGGAATTCACTCAAATCTCTCTCCTTCTATGATATCAGGTAGTGGCTTAATTTATCCCAAACTTTGGTTTTTTTCTTTGTCTTTTGTCATGCAGTGATTGATGTGAAAGTGTTATTGGAATATTATTGAATTTTAATATTATCTGTAAACTCCTTGCTCTAGTAACAGATGATCGAAACTGGTTACTCATTCAGAATGAAAATCTTGACAGTTATAAACATTAATTTTATTTTTACAGTAGCTTCCAGAATATATTACTTTTCCTGAACAATGTTTGAGTAATTAATAAATTTGATATAAACCAAATAAATGTCTTTGTGCGTAGGACTTGCCTGCAGTTTCTTATAAATGAAGGGCACGTTTTCTCCACAATTGATGACTGCCATTTCAAGTCTACTTATGACTAGTTATTTTGTATTTTGAGCACAATCCAAGTCTTTAAGTTTTTGCATCTTGTTAATGACTTTAATTCCAAAAATAAAATAAAATCTGCCTGCCCTTGTATTTACACTGTTGGAAAATGATTTTTATATATAATGCATTTATTTTCAGTGTTTTGTGTTGTTTTGGTGGCTGTTCTTGTAGATGTTTGAAACTGTGCTTAAATATATATACTTTGCAGAGTAACTTTGTGTTATTTGCAATTTGTTGTATTGTGTTATCTGGATATTGGGGTAATAAAGAAAACTTGCAGTTGTTTTCTGCCTGTTTTATGTATAGAATGGTCTAAATTGCATGCGTAAATAACTAAAAATGAGTGAAACTGAATAGTTGAAGATTGGAAAAAACCAAACCAGGCAATGTTCAGAAACTGATCACTATATCCAATTTTCGTCTGCTCAGTGCTTCCCTGCTCACCATGGTTGTAAAGAATGGTTATTTCAGTTCCCACCTTTTGTGTTTGCACAGAAATGTTTTTTTGTTTTTCACACCATTCTGTGTAAACTCTAGACCCAGTTGTGCATCACGGTTCCAGGAGATCAGCTCAAACCAGCCCATCTGGCACCAACAACCACGGTCAAAGTTTGCATGGTCAAAGTCGATCACTACACTTGCATGCACAGAATATTCCAGTTTTTATACTTTATAGTAGTTTCCTACTTAGCTGTTTACATGGCTAATGAAAATGAGTATTATTATAATATTCCTGTTAACATGCATACAGCTCTACCTCAGCCTTGCAAACTGTAGTCTAGTAAAAACTCCAATCGAGATGCCTATTCCAGTTGCGCCGTATACATGTCTAAAAAATGCTCCTAAAACCCGAATAATCTTGGCATATCCCGTGTCTTAACTGGAAAATGCAAAATTCGGAATAATGCCCAATTTTTAAACGCAATGTGCTGTTAATGTGACCCGTATCGAATTCGGAAAACTGTCCTATTCAAAATCGTGCAATATTAGGCTATGTTTACATTACCAGGCTGGAGCGACTCAACTCTGATTTTTTGCCTTAATGTGAACACGGATCTGATGTTGGTCCTAAATCGGATACGTGTCTGATTAGTCGTTAAGAAACATGAATGAATAGGGTCAGGGTCAGGTTGGAATTCATGTGGCGTTTTTCCTATATGCATGTGCTGAGCGCTGTCATCATCAGCCAGCGCAATGTTCTGTTGCTTTATGCTACTTATCAACATATGCTATAGAACATTGATTGAAGTATACTTAGCGGAAGGGAATTAAGATTGTAGGGTTATTTTTAAGATCTTAAGTCTTAGGGTTAAGGTTAGGGTAACGTTACGGGCTACAGCTAATCTCGAGTTTCTCCTCTGCTATTGATTATCTCTACGGTAGCATTGTTCGACAAGGCAGAACACCGGTCGGATGCATTTCTTTTTTTAGGTCCCAAAAGAGGACACGCGCGTCCAGGACAAACAGGACGTGGTCTACCTATATACAGGTCACTCGTAATTATGAATGTGAACCGACAATATAGGCAAATCCGATCTGAGCCAAAAATCGGAATTGAATGAGGCTTGTAATGTGAACGTACTGACTGAGCACCCCTTATTCTCATGTTTAATGTGAATTGTGATTCTCAGGTGTTACTATTAAAGTGGCCGGTGTGTGTAATCTCATATGAAATAATTTTCTATGGATGTTTTAACGTGAAACTAAATGATTTTCTAGACGTTTCTTTGTTTTCAGCTGCTGAACAAAGCGGATAAATCCTAATGATGTACAAACTACGATTCCCATCATTAGAGGTGCAGTAAACACCATTACCCAGAATTCCTCACTGCCTCAGCAAGATGGCGGCGAATCCGAGCACAAACGCCCCCTGTTTTGACTGTCCGTCATGGTAAGCCTTGCGATTCCCAAAACAAAACGCAAATGGCAAAGACGCCGTGTTCGTGGTCTACATGTTGTATAGAAATAACATTAGCCTAGTTTTGTAGTGCAGATGTGAGCTTTGGTAACTTTGTCAACAACCAGGAATGCTGTAGATTTCATGAAGTGGCCATGCAGCCTGCACTGAGCTGCTGCTTACACTGCTTATGTGTGTGTGCATTACCAGTACAGACTGTGTGTAACTAGGCATAAGGCAATTTAAATCTTTATTTGCTTTGCATCATGACAATAATGCATTCGTTTATAATCCCAATGCAAAAACAGCATAATGATATAAAAAACATAAGATAATACAGCATAAGGTAATATATAAGATGCAGTACTGTGCAAAAGTCTTATGCACATGCAAAAATTATTTTTAAGTTTATCTACTTAAAAGTAAAATTCTACAGCATTGCAGTAAACAGTTATAAACTAAACAAAGTCGATATTTGTCGTGACACACATTGTACCTGGGACTACTATTTGAAGGAGCAAAAAAAGAAGCAATGTGTGCACTTTATAAGCATGAAAAGTAGAATCTTTGAAATGTTTACATGGATTTTAAAGTTTCCTAGTATTTGATATAATCCCCTTTTTGCTTAAAAACCTGTATCTAGATCTGCAAAAGAAAGTGGAAAACAGTAAACGCAAAAGCATTACTAATAAAATAAATAAAAATATGATTAAGTGAAATAATAATAATAATAATAATAAAAAAGATTGTGATATACTGTTATCCTACTTCCAAAGTTATAGGTTATAAGTGACCAGAATAAAATATCTTGAGTCGAAAAAGGGATGAGAACCCCCAAGATTCAGTGTACCGAAATGCCAAGTGTACATGTTGGGGCTTTCTGTTTTTGTGCCATGTCTGTAGTGCAGCCGAAAAACACCATTGCTCAGATTTGGTGCTCTGACAGAATGGAGAGGTGTTGTAGAGTCTGCTAGCTACTGTGAGGAATGACTTCCTGTGAGCACTCTGGTGGTCTCCGCCTCCTGCTGAAGCTGCTTCTGTACTGTTCTAATGTGCCGTGTGGTGGTTGAGAGCCCAGTACACAGTATAATATAATAATAATAATAATAATAAAGAAGTAAAGTAGTCTGGTTTAGAGTCTGCAACTTAAATGTTCTGCCTACTGAGTAATAATGATCTAAATGCATGATCATCTGAAGGACAAAGTGAAAATCCGAACACTGATGATGTATTTCTCATTGATTATTATGACACCTGTTTAGCTGTTCCTCTTTAATAATTTCCTGATTGATCTCAGGGCAGGAAAACCACCACCTGGACTCCATTTGGATGTAGTTAAAGGAGACAAGTTGATAGAGGTAAGACTGCTGCGCCAAAAAGAGGATCGATTGGTCATTACAATCATAACACTATGTTGTGTGACTGACTTAGAGTTGGATGAATGCACTTTGACAAGCATGAAAAGTACTGAAACTGAGAAAAAGAGCTGTTGAACATGATACTGCATTTTCTTGCCATCGACATGTCATTGTTTTCACTGCTGTTTGCAAGACATCGCATGTATTTGCACTTTGACATCTCAAATGAATTCCACACAACAGGTTAGACAGGTGTAGAATACTACACCGCTAGTGTTTAAGTAAACAACATGAGCAGGAGATCATGAGCTCGTGGATGGATGCTTGTGAAGTCTGCATATGATGTAGAGCTCTGAGTATTGGCACAATGGCAGATGGCTGATACTGATTTGATTAGCTGCTAGAAATGGGCTAGCTGGGAACGTCTTTTTGACATCCACATCAAATAATTTGCTGGTAACAAATGTCTTTAGAATTTTGTTGAACCAAGCGCAACAGCACTACTCACACAAAATATTCTGAAGAAGCAAGGCATGGGCTTGATATGATATGTTTCTATCCCAGACTGAAGCTTGATGCAGTCGGTCAGTGACAGCCAGTCATGTCAGCTCATTCTTGTGCACTGGGGCTGATATTTTTCAGTCCACGTAGCTGGCACATCTGTAACACATCACGGAGGAGGCGCATATGAAATACAGTCAAGGGAACATGTTGTAGTGAACATGAATGCATTGGATTATTTACTCAATCATGCTTTTCTCCCCTTTGGAGGGGAAACTAAGAGTAGATAGACCAAGACTAAGGACACATTGTCCAATCAAAATGCAAATCACACAAAAAGACAGCTGTTTTAGGGTTACAGCATTTCTTTTTGGCATGTGTGGTATTTGGAGAAAACATGGTTTGAATCCAATATGACATTACAGACTTGAAACACTTAACCCTTTCTTGCAGTATGCTGGTGGAATGGAAATGGACTCATCTGACATTTTTAATCAGTATTAACACTTTTTTTTTTTTCTTTTATCTTCGCAAGTCAGGACAATGTTGGGTTTTTGTGTGTAGAGTATCGTGACTGTGTTTTGCTGCTGGTGAGCAGTGCGGTGGGAAAAGGAAGGGCCCTGCTGGGCGAGTAAATCACATGTCTCCATAATAGCTTTGATACAGAGATTTCTTTCCTGCTCTCAGTAGAAAATAGTTCGGGCTTTTGGAACACCACCGAGCTCGTCAATGTCACTTCTCTCTCTCTGACCAATCAAAATCAAGAAGGGGTGGGACTTACTATATCAACAGTGTCAACAATGGCAGAAGACAAACTGATGCTGGCTGTCGCTGACAACCCGGTTATTATTATATAACATTGAAGGGTTTCCATGATCAGTATTTGAAATCAGTTCAATTACTTTCTATTGTTTTAGCTAACTTTTGTAAAGTAAATAGAGACTTTCCAAATTTGATGTTCATAATGAAGGAATGTGGAAGTGCTAGATGTTTTGAAAACATTCAAACTGAATTATGAATGTGGAAGTGTTTTGAAAATGAAGTCATGGTTGCATCCAGCGCAAAAAAACATCTGGTGGACACCGGCCCTAAAGCTTTGGTCACCTCAAAACAGGCAGAATTTCCATTTTTTGGTCTCAGGTGAAAATAATTAAATCTTCATAGTTTGCCTCGCATCATTCTTATTATGCCATTGATGAGACTCACGATATAGTGCATTGATCAGCCCTGATAGGTGACAAGCAATGGATAGATATTAGATTTTAGACTTTCTATCTAATATCATGAGAAGACAACACTGGATTTGATCATGACATCATCAGGACGCTCCATGCCTCTGTTATGTTAAAGAAAAATTATTCATTCAAGGTTTTGTGTCTTTGGATTATGAGCAGGAATCTATGAACCTTACACACAGATCAAATCTGCTCTGATGCTGATCCAACCCTTCAATAACAGTCCAAAACCAGAGTTATTAAGAGATTGTTGCATCATTAGTATTATTTGCTCATACCTCGTGAACTCAAATCTTACTTCTGGCTGGTCTGCTTTTTCTTCTCATATGTTTCTACCCTTAGAAACTTATTATCGATGAGAAAAAGTTCTACTTGTTTGGGAGGAACCCAGACCACTGTGACTTCACGATAGACCATCAGTCATGCTCGCGTGTGCATGCAGCACTCGTCTATCACCGGCACCTCAAGAGGGTCTTCCTCATCGACCTCAACAGCAGTAAGTGCTCGCACTGACACGAGCACTGAGAAACAGATCAGGCCTCAATTTCTTCACTGAAGGCTAAAATTAGGTTTCGAAAACTCATCTGTTTGCAGCGTAACCCATTTTTTCCTCTGACAGGCAGCGTCTATAGTTTCACAAGTTCTAGTTTTAGAAGTGTGCTTCTTAGAATAAGAATATGTGAATGAATATATGAATGCCAGTGAGAATAATTAAAATGAGAGAAAAGTTACTTCTATTTTTTCAGTGATAATCACTTTATATTAAAGTTTACTTGCTTATGAGGCAGTGTAAACAGTTACAAAGCATTAAATAAAAAAAATTGTCCTTGTCCTGACATACCTGTAGCTTCGAGTCTGTTATCAATTTTGCAATTTCTTGTCTTTCAGTACTTATTACAGTACAATTAGAATGACAAATGCAGTAGAAATTAGTTACAGGAATAATGTCAGCATTTCTTTTCCCTTAAATATTCATTTCCTTCATGTTTCCTTCATGTGTTTATGTACTGAGCAAAGAATTGGAACATTTACACTACCAGTCAAAAGTTTGTACACCTTCTAATTCAATTTTTTTCTTTATTTTTATTACTTTAAAAGAGACTGGATAATGATGGACGGTTGTTTCTCTTTACTTAGTTGAGCGGTTGTTGACATAAAAGGTTAT
>JAQQZX010109702.1:0-10667 GCA_030068355.1 Notoglanidium maculatum | reverse complement strand
TTTGTGAAGCTGCTTTGAGACAATGTCTGTTGTTAAAAGCGCTATACAAATAAAATTGAATTGAATTGAATTGAATGCAAACGAATGACCATCATTAGACTGAAAAAAAAAGCATATCAAAAAAGATAGCAGAAACTTTAGGAGTGGCTAAAGTGGTTAAAAACCTTCACATCATCTAGCTAAGTCAAGAACACTCTCAAGTAGGTAGACATGTCAGTGTCAGTCTGCAATCAAGAGACGCCTTTATGAATGTAAATACAGACAGTTTGCATCTCAAGATGCAAAACATTAGTAACACTCAAAGAACCAAAGGCCAGATTAGACTTTGCTAGGAAGCCTGCCCATTTCTGGAACAAGATTCTTTGGGTAGATGAAACCATGATTAACTTGTGCCAAAATAATGGGAAAAGAAGAGTATGGAGAAGGAAAGGAAGAGCTCATGATCCAAAGTATATCACATCATCTGTCAAACATGGTGGACATAGGCATGTGTGGCTGCCAAAGGAACTGTGTCACTGGTGTTTATTGATGATGTGACTGCTGCAGAAAGTAACAGGATTAATTCTGACATGTATAGAACTATACTTTCTGCTCAGATTCAGTCAAATGCTGCAACACTGATAGGACTACGCTTCACAGTACAGATGGATAATGACCCAAAACATACCTTGAAAGCAACCCAAGAGGCAAATAAATGAAATGTCCTTAAGTGGATGAGTCAGTCAACCCAGCTGAGCATGCTTTTCACCTACCGAAGAAAAAACTGAAGGCAGAAAGACCCATAAACTAACAGAAACCAAAGGCAACTGCAGTACAGGCCTGGCAAAGCATCTCAAGGGATGAAACTCAGCATTTGGTTATGTCCATGGGCTCCAGGCTTTAGGCAGTGATTGATTTGCATGCAAGTATTAAAAATGATGATTATATTTATAAGTATGTTAGCTTATTCACATTATGTTTGAGTCTGTGAAAATAGAGGAACTATGTAAAAAATGGCAGTAATTCCTAAATGGATAATGCAATACTTTTGTTAAACCTGTTGAATGAATTTTGAAAATCTACACTTCAGTCACATCTTGATGACTTCTTTTCAAATCCACTCTGGAGATTTACAAAGGCAAAATTATGAAAATTGTGTCACTGTTCCAATACTTTTGGAGGGGACTGTACATTTTTCTTCTCTCTTACACAGATAGGCCATCAAAGTTTGGAACAACTTTAATGTGGACATGGGACACCATCTTGGGGTTCAAATTGTCCAGCTCCACACTCCCAAACATACTGGAGGAAATAAAGCCACAAAAACAAGAAGGACTATCATTACAATCTGAAGTTGAAAAATTGATACGTGGATGTAAAATGACCTCTTCAGTTAACACTGTATTTATTTGTTAGTCTATCTCTTCATTCATTCAATTTCTTTACATTCTCACATTTATAAGAACCCTCTTATAAAGTATATTACAGGCCATATACAGTCTTGTTTTAAAATATGTAGCAATCTCAACAATAACTTTGACAGTGAATAAGAATGGAAATTTGTACCTACAGTGTCTGTAAAAATAAATTAACATTATTATTCTGACCTGTTCCTGTTGAATGCATTTTCAATGGATCCATTTAAGAGCACTGTAATATTTCCACAGGCTGCTGCAGCAAACTGGGAAAAAAACAAATTATATATCTATTCAGTTATACACCCAAGCTGACAAAACTGATTCAGAATGTAAGTATATATTTTTTAGTATAAATATGACAAAGTGTACACCTTCCAAGTAGGTGGAATGAAATTTAATTAGATTTACAGTCTAAGACCCATTTTACCCCTAGTTGTTGCACATGTTCTGCTTTTGCACATGCAATGGCTGGAGAGCTCCTGGATGAATAGCTCTCCAGCCACAATAATCACCTGCATTCCCTAGTAGTCCTCATCAAAATCACCAGTGCTCTGTCTGTTCTTGCATCTGGTTCATCACAGAGGGTGGTTGCATAGGTCCCTACATACAGTGCTTTGAAAAAGTATTCATACCCCTTGAAATTTTCCACATTTAATCTCATTACAACCACAAATTTAAATGTATTTTATTGGGATTTTATGTGATAGACCAACACAAAGTAGCGCATAATTGTGAAATGGAAAGAAAATGTTACGTGGTTTTCAACATTTTTATCAAATAAAAATCTGAAAAGTGTGGCATGCATTTGATTCACCTGAATCAACACTTAGTAGAACTACCTTTCGCTGCTATTACAGCTGCAAGTCATATATGGTTTGTCTATACTAGCTTTGCGCATTTAGAGACTGAAATTTTCACCCATTCTTAAAATAGCTCAAAATAGCTCAAGTTCAGTCAGATTGGATGGAGAGCATCTGTGAACAGCAATTTTCAAGTCGTGCCACAGATTCTCAATGGGATTTAGATCTGGACTTTGACTTGGCCATTCTAACACATGAATATGCTTTAATCTAAACCATTTCATTGTAGCTCTGGCTGTATGTTTAGGGTCGTTGTCCTGCTGGAAGGTGAACCTCTGCCCTAGTCTCAAGTCCTTTGCAGCTTCTAACAGGTTTTCTTCCAGGATTTCCCTGTATTTAGCTCCATCCATATTCCCAACTCTAACCAGCTTTCTTGTCCCTGCTGAAGAAAAGCATCACCACAGCATGATGCTGCCACCACCATGTTTCATGGTGGGTATGGTGTGTTCAGCGTGATCTGCAGTGTTAGTTTTCCGCCACACATAGTGTTTTGCATTTAGGCCAAAAAGTTCAGCTTTGGTCTCATCTGTCCAGAGCACCTTCTTCCATATGTTTGCTGTTTCCCCTACATGGCTTGTGGCAAACTGCAAACAGGACTTCTTATGGCTTTCTTTCAACAATGGCTTTCTTCTTGCCACTCTTCCATAAAAGCCAGATTTTCCCACCTGAGCTGTGGATCACTGCAGCTCCTCAAGAGTGACCACAGCCTCTTGGCTGTGTCTCTGATTAGTGCTCTCCTTGCCCACCCTGTCAGTTTAAGTGGACAGCCATGTTTTGGTAGGTTTGCAGTTGTGCCATACTCTTTCCCTTTTGGGATGATGGATTGAACAGTGCTCCATGAGTTATTTAAAGCTTGGGATATTTTTTATATCCTAACCCTGCTTTAAACTACTCCACAACTTTATCCCTGGCATGTCTTGTGTGTTCCTTGGTCTTCATGATGCTGTTTGTTCACTAATGTTCTCTAACAAACCTCTGAGGCCTTCACAGATCAGCTGTATTTATACTGAGAATAAATTATACACAGGCTGACTCTATTTACTAATTTTATTTAGGGTGTCAGAGTACAGGGGGCTGAATACAAATGCATGCCACCCTTTTCAGATTTTTATTTGTAAAACCTTTTGAAAACCATGTATCATTTTCTTTCTACTTCACAATTATGTGCTACTTTGTGTTGGTTTATCATATAAAATCCCAATAAAATACATTTAAGTTTGTGGTTGTAACGTGACTAAATGTGGAACAGTTCAAGGGGTATGAATACCTTTTCAAGGCACTGTAGGCCTATCACATGTGTAGTGTGGTATATTTACTTTATTTTTGGGTTTGTGTCATACATAGAAACTAATGCCTTCCTTTGAGGCAATCCATAATATAGCTAAGCTCTGCTTTTATTTTATAATATAATAATTTTATTTTATAACATAATATAGCTAAGCTCTGCTATTGCATTTATTTTCAAAATCAGAGTCTTGTTTATGGTTTGAATGGATTTCAGTGACATATGTTAAATGCAGATTCCCAACAGCCAAAATACCTGAGGCTTTGACTCAGTCTACTTCTAGTTTAAATAAAGCATGGCTTCAAGAGGCCAGCTTCATTCTGAAGTTAAGCACTGTGGGTGTGATTGGAGCATGTAGGGGACAATATGTCTAACTGAAATGGGCATAACTGGAAGCATGCAAAAAAGGGGAGAATCTTGCCCAAAGAGAGGTTTCAAAGACATGGTTTGCCAAGAATTGTGTGGAAGAACTTGAGAGGCCTGCACAGAGGCTTGACCTCAATCCTACTGAACAGCTTTGGACAAATTGGAATGCTGACTGCACCCCAGGCCTGCTCACCAGACATCAGCCTCCTTTAATAATGCTTTTGTGGCTAAATGAATGGAAAAGCCTCCTAAAAACTTTAGGTTGTTATAGCAGCAATGGTGAACAAACTCCATAGTAATGCCTATGGTTTTGGAATTAGGTGTTTAACATCAACATTTGAATAAATGTAAAGGTGTCTACATCCATTTGACCCAATTCTCCCATTCATGCATAAGATTTTTCATGCTTTCAGTTATGCACATTTCATTTACACATATTCCCCCTACATGTTGTGACCACAAAAAGTAGCCAGGATATATATGTAGCCTATATTTTCTTTTTGTGTCATGACTGTGGCTCTGTAAGTAAGAAATTCTGGGAGGCTGGGAAGCTTTTTGTCCAGTATTCTGGATGTGCTGTGCATCAGTGAGCCCCAGTATATCCAGACGAGGTGGGAATACTCATGGCCGTCTTCTTTGCACTTTTTGGATATATATATGAATATACTGATTCACCACATAGTGGCGCTTGATTTAATACAGCATTCAAATGAAACCGCACTTAAGTCAATGGCAGGATGCTCATAGATAGTATTTACATATGGAACTCTCCAATTAAGGCATTGCTCTGTCCAAAGAGTGCAACTGCCTTCAGGGCGCATAAGTCATAGACTTAAATTGAGGGGAAAATATGTGCAGACTGAAAAGCATGGAGCTGCATGCTATTTTTGACTTAAGTGAACAAGATAATCAGGCCCATAGTGAATAATTCTTATACTCAAAGTATATGAAATTTTCTTCTTGTTTTTAGTTACCGTATGTAATCTAGCCACTTTGACACTATCCTTCAACCATATTGAATGGCTTTGAGAAAAACTGTTTTAAAAATATCCTGTCTACTGTTAGGTGATGAGTTGAGAGCAGATCAATATTCAATATGAGACGAAGTTCCTGATTGAAGATTTACATTTTGTGATGCTTTTTTCCACAGTGAGTACACAGGATGGCTCACACACATTGACCATTCTGGACAAGACTGAAAATCAAAGCCTTTGGGAACAGAGAGGTTGTCTAAATAAAAAAAGAGAGAAGGAACATGAAAAAGACAGCCTTTTGCAATTTTTGAAATTATTTTCTTATGTTTTTATTCATAAGATTTTAATGAAATAAACCCCTTCTATTGTTTTACCTCCATCACTTTCCTGCTGTCCACACCAGATGAGGTCCTTGAACATGAATCCCACCAGTGTATATTCCAAGGTCCAAAAGCTTCCTGTAACAGCTAAATAGCTCTGCATCAGCTCTCGTGTCTTGCTCCAGAACAGCAGCTATTAGATATATAAATAGGGGTAATTCAGTCATTTTAGAATATGGGTGTTTCAGGTTGCAATGTACTGTGGGGTTCATCCTGTGTTTCTTCTAACTAGTAAACATGGCAAGCAGCAAAGCTGTAACCAAGCCACAAACCCCACTAAACTTATAGTTCTGTTGTCTTTCATTTCGTGATATTTATACTTTGATATTTTGAACAATGTTAAGTTCATTACACCTGAGTAACGTAGTTTCATTACACCTGAAACTGAGCCATAACATGACATCTGATGTTACCATATACCACTGATGGCCCATAAAGCTGAAAGCAGTAGGAATTTAAGTTGGCTGATGGTTAACATTTTGGAGAAACAACAACTGGCTTAATTATTATATTTTTTTTAATAAACCAATAAATACCAGTCTAAATTTGAGTGACTGCTTGTGTGTCATTCCTGAAAAGGAATAGCTGGAACCTGTAGTTAGTTGGTTACACAAACAAGATATTATGGGAATATTTGTTCTTGACAGAAAAACAAAAGTTTGCATCCAGCTACTTCTATCTGCTGAGGGCATCCCATACAACATGACTGAAATAGTAAAAACCTGAAATAGAGTTTTAACACCAGTTCTTGTGGCAAGAGAGGAGGTGCTTATCATTAACTTTGAAACTGTGAGATGTGAAACTACACTAAATACAATAAACTTACTACAACAGATAATCACTAAAATTCTATCCGTACAAATTCATTTACAAACTAGGCATACCACATGGACTACAGTTCCCATGAGCACCTGCTCCCAGCCATGAGGACTGCCAATGGGAGACAGAAGCAACTTCGGTCACAGCCACTCTCCCAGAGCCTGCTCCTGTTCCAGCCAAAGTAGCTCTCACGGAGCCCGCTCCAGTTCCAGTTCTTAGTTCCGCTCCTGTTAAAGTCACAGTCGCTCACAGGGTGGAGTGGGGGGCCCTGTTCCAGTTCCTAGTTCCGCTCCTGTTCCAGCCAAAGTCGCTCACAGGGAGCCAGTTCCAGTTCCTAATCCTGCTCCAGTTAAAGCCAAAGTCGTTCACATTGAGTCTGTTCCTGTTCCTAGTACCACTCCTGGTCCAGGCAAGGTCACTCACGAGGAGTTTATTCCTGTTTCCACTCCAGTTCAAGCCACAGTCGCTCACATGGAGTTATTTCCTGTCCAAGTAACCGGGCCAGAGCCAAAGCCCTCTTCTGTCAAGGCCACAGAGACAGTTCATTTCATGGCCATGGAGACTGTTCATATCATGGCCACAGAGGCTGTTCACGTACACGTCTCAGCGCCTGTTCCAGTACGCATCTCAGTGCCTGTTCCAGTGCAAGTCTCAGTGCCTGTTCCTGGGCAAGTCTCAGTTCCCATACTCATCACAGAGCCTGTTCCAGTACAAGTACATGTCACAGAGCCTGTTCTAGTACAAGTACATGTCGCAGAGCCTGTTCCCATGAGAGTACAAGCTACAGAATCAGTTCCAGCTCAAGCTACTGAACCAGCTCCAGCCCAAGCTAAAGCATCTGTTCCAGCTCAAGCTAAAGCACCCGTTCTGGTCCAAGCCTCTAGAACTGTTCAAGTTCCTGCTCCTGCTCCTTTTCAGGCTACAGGGCCTGTCACTGTCATGGAATCTGCTTCTGATCCAGTCCTGGTTCCAGTAGCACTCACAGCTCGTCACACAGAGACTGTTCCTGAACCTGTTCCAGTGAGAGTACAAGTCACGAAGTTTGCTCTCAGGGGTGAGAATCTCAGCGCCTGTTCCCGTGCTCATAGAGCCAGCAAAAGTTCCTGTCGCAGCTCAAGTCACGGCGCAAGTTCCTGTCGCAGCTCGAGTCATGGCGTAAGTTCCTGTCGTGCTCTCCGAGCCTGCTCCTGTTCCCACGCAACTCACCAAGACTGCTCCTGTTCCAGTGTGCGCAACCAAACCAGCTTCTATACCCGAGTTCCTACTTGAGTTCCTGCCTGAGTTTCCACCCTCACCCTCATCGAGGTAAAAATATGGCGTGGTAGAAACCAGCGATAAGCCTGTCCCCACAGGTCCAGGTCCCCCGAGAAGCAATGTCGTTGGGCGCTCCGGGAGTAGCGCCTTTGGGGGGGTTCTGTCATGACCCGCTGTATATTCCAAGGTCCAAAAGCTTCCTGTAACAGTTAATAGCTCTGCATCATCTCTCGTGTCTTGCTCCAGAACAGCAGCTGTTAGATATACAGTATAAATAGGGGTAATTCAGTCATTTTGGAATATGGGTGTTGTAGGTTGCAATGCAGTGTGGAGTTCATCCTGTGTTTCTTCTAACTAGTAAACATGGCTAACAGCAAAGCTGTAACCAAGCCACAAACCCCACTAAACTTATAGTTCTGTTGTCTGTCCTTTCGTGTTATTTATACTTTGATATTTTGGACAATGTGTGTTCAGTCTATCAGTGTTACGTTCGTTACACCTGAGTAACGTAGTTTCATTACACCTGAAACTGTGCCATAACATGACATCTGATGTTGCCATATACCACTGATGGCCCAGAAAGCTGAAGGCAGTTGGAATTTAAGTTGGCTGATGGTTAACATTTTGGAGAAACAATAACTGGCCTTTTTTTTTTTAAATAAACCAATAAATACCTGTCTAAATTTGAGTGACTGCTTGTGTGTCATTTCTGAAAAGGAATAGCTGGAACCTGTAGTCAGTTGGTTACACAAACAAAACAACACTGAACACAGCAACAGAAAACTGAATTAATCTGAATGTAAATGAAGTGGCAGGCAGTGAAATGTCATGACCCGTGGTGTTTTCTCCATCCCCGTCGCGGGAGCACGCACGTCCACATGTAAATGGAGAACACCCTAACCACACGGACTACAGTTCCCATGAGCACCTGCTCCCAGCCATGAGGACTACCAATGGGAGACAGGTGCATCTCGTTAACGGACTAATTAGCCGTGTTTTAAAAGGACTGCCAAATGTGCTTCGTATTTACGAAGCATTAGACTTACCTTTGTGTTATCTGCCGAGCGTTTACTTACTGTGTTTGATTTACTGTGTTTTGACTCTGTTTTCTGTGTGTGACTACTGCTCTTTGGATTATCTGTGTTACTCTATTTGCCGATCGACTGACCTATTTCCGTATTGTGGATTACTCTTTCTGCTTGCTGTTTATGTACCTCTGCCCAGTGTGTGTGAAATAAACACCGTATTGCTCTTACTTCTGTCTCCCAATCCTGCACCTGTGTCTCACTATGCCTCGACACAAAACACATGAGGTGTCCCAAGTGGCACCTAATTGACCAATTAGAAAGTTTGCAGCAAGTTTACACCCTTGATACATTATTGGTTAAATGCACAGTGGTGTTCTGCTAATCAGAAACTCACTCACTGATCAATAACTTTAATATTTATAGAACTCAAAAAGCAAAGCACTATACTAGTATCCCTTGGCTTCGTCTTATTTTTATTATTTTAATGCTTACAAAAGAAAGCACTATACTGTTATCCCTTAGCGTCTACTTACTGTTCTGTTACTGGTTCGGTGGCTATGAATTTTTGTTTTGATATTCCACTCAGATCCCTCGATTTTCCCCTTTTTTCATGCATTTTTTCCCATAGACTTTGAATAGCAGCACTTTTCGAACTGCTCCCATTTCAACAATTTTCTAACTGAAACCTTCAAACTTACTAGGCATGTTCTTGGCAATACTAAAAAGCAACTCTGCCACCTCTTTCATCTCTCCATCACTCCTACTTTCTGGGGGGTTTTTTATCCCTTGGTTTTTCCATCGAATTCAGTTAATTTTTCACATTTTTTGAATGGGAAGTTTTTCTAACTGCTGCCATATAGTGAGCTTTCGAAATAATACCTCCAAACTTGCAAACCATGTTCTGGGAAATACTACTAAGCACTCCATGTCTTTTCATACCTCTATCACTCCTGCTTTTTTTTTCAACCCTTGCTTTTCTCCCAGTAAATTCAGTTCATGTTTCAAGGCCTAACTGCTCATGTTAATGTCTAGCATATTTCCTACTTCCAACTTCCTAGAGAATATCAATATCCTGTTTTCCCCGATCACTGCAGATGTGCAAATAAAAACTACACAGTAATTTGTGCATATAGCAATACATAACATATTATACATATTTCAGATTATGGCGGACACCTCTGCCATCAGATTACAGAGCACTTCCTGGGTCATGTGAGTATGTTTAGTTTGCAGCAACATGGAGTCAAGTATCTTCCGGTTTTTGCGAGTAATGAACTCTCATGTGGTCCACATGTGATATGTGTGTGGGGAGTTTAATTCCCATGTACAACCATTTTCATGTATGTTATATTATTGCTTTGCCTTGGGTCATTTCGCCCCATGCCCAGTTCAAAGCTTGCTCCAACAAAGTTCGTATCTCAAACTGAATTCAGCTGCTTACTCTGGCAGCCTGTCAGAGATTGCCTTCATGGAGTGCAGCTAATTCATGTAAACATTTTTTTTTTCAGTGCAATTAAGTTTTGTGCAAGACTTCCCTGTTTGTGCTAGCCTATCTATTTCAACTGGTGTTTAATTATGTTGATGGCAATGCTGTCAATGTTTGCTTCCTCAAGAAGCAATGTTAGTGCACTTTTCTTTTGAGCTGATATGCAAGATTTTTCACAGGCATATCTGGTGTTTGAACTCCGGGACTTTTGTGTGCCTACTGTAGGTAGTCCAGGTCTCTGCACCATACAAAAATGTGGGCAAAATAACTTGTAGACCAATAGCTTGGTCTTTCCAAACTAGTCAGAGTTTTCAAGAACTCTTTTATAGAGCTTTGCAAAAGCCCCACTGGCACAGAATATATGATGGTGTATCTCGCTGTTGATATTTGAAGTGATATCCAAGATAGGAGAACTGGTCCACCTTTTCAAGGTCTACACTGTCAATTGTTATTGTTGGTTGGGGTTGTTATTGTTGTTATTGTTATTTCCAGTGGGCCTTGATCTCATCATCCATTTTCAGGAGCATTTGTCTTTCCTTAGACCAGAGACTGGGTCTGCAATAGCTGGGTCCATATACAGCTTTACTGGCATTGAACAAGCCCCTTATGTCACCTGCATCTGCAAGATTTTGAATCTCTTAGGATTTCTCTGTCCAACATTTGTTTTTATGTTCCCTTACTTCACATTGGACAAAAGCCTGGGCTCTGAAGTGTGCTTCTGTCCTGGCCTGGCAAGTTTCCATTCCAAGATGGCGGCGCGGCAGTGAGCACGCAGCGGCCACTCCGGATCCGAAATGGTGCTTTTTTTGTGCTATTTG
>JAQQZX010109681.1:0-10669 GCA_030068355.1 Notoglanidium maculatum | reverse complement strand
TTCTGCTCCTTATCAACCACCACTATGTCTGGTTGGTTGGCCAGCAGCTGCTTATCTGTCTGGAACTTGAAGTTCCATAGGATCTTGGCCCTGTTCTCAATCACCTTTGGTGGTGCCTCCCATCGGGACTTGAGAACTTCTAGCCGATACTTAGTGCAGATGTTTCTGTACACTACCCCGCCACTTCGTTATGCTTTTCAGTGTATGCTGTCCCAGCCTGCATCTCACACCTAGCTACTATGTGATGGACAGTCTCAGGGGTGTCTTTCCACAGCCTGCGGTCTTGCCTACTGTGGTAGACCCCTACCTCTACTGATCTACTTATGTTGGCCTGTTCTTGTGCTGCCTTGATCAGAGCCTCTGTGCTGTCCTTCAGGCCTACTTTTTCTAGCCACTGGTAGGATTTCCTGATGTCAGCCACTTCCTCTATCTGTCGGTGGTACATTCCATGGAGGGGCCTGGTCTTCCGTGATGCTTTCTCATCCTCCTCATCATCTGTCCTTTGCTGCCTGAGACACACTTTCATCAGTTAATCCAATGCACAAGTGTTCCTTGTTTGATTCTGGCTCTGACATTCATTATTCCTCATCCCCTCTACTGTCCATTGTTCGATGAGTCTCAGGGAGCTGGACTTTGGATGGAACCCTCTGTACATCTGACCCTCTGGAGATATTTGGCTGTGGCTGTTCTCCTTGTAACCTCATCCTGATTCCCATTGACTTGTATGATACCAAGGTACTTGTAGCTGTCCTGTATATCTGCTATTTTGTCCTCTGGTAATGCCACTTCCTTGGTCCTGATCATTTAACCTCTCTTAGCCACCATGTGTCTGCATTTATCCAGTCTGAATGACATCCCTATGTACTTGTTAGCCTTGTATAGTGCCAAACATTCCAGTATCCACATGTGGGGCATTTAATCATAGGCCTTCTTGTCGTCAATTGAGGCTGTACTGAGGTTGTTCTGCCTAGTCTTAGAACCTTGGGTGATTGCTGTATTGACAGTAGCTGGTGCTTTGACCCTCTCGTGTTTGTTCTAATTCTTTTCTGAGCTTTGCTCATATATTGACTAACGTGTCTGCCTAGCTTCTTCACTATGATGACTGAGAGGAGCTTCCATGTTGTGGAGAGACAGGTTATTGGCCTGTAATTGGATGGCAAAGTACCCTTCTAGGGATCTTTCATGATCAGGCTTGTCCTACCCTGTGTTAGCTAGTCTGGGTGACTGCCCGTTGTCAGCACCTCACTCATTTGGACATGGAGTGCTCTGACCTAGGGTTCTGCATTAGGTCAGAAACCTGGAACTGATGGAATATATATCAACAGATCTTCTGTGGAAATCATGAAGAACACCAAATTCCTTGGTGCTCCACCTGGTGGAGAACCACTACTGGTTCCCTAACACCAGCTCCATAGCCAAGAAAGCCCAGCAGCATCTCTGCTTCCTGTGAAGGTTGAGGAAAGCCCATCTCCCACCACCAGTCCTCATCACTTTCTACAGAGGGACTATCGAGAACATTCTGAGCAGCTGCATCACTGTCTGGTATTGAAACTGCACCATATTGGACCGTAAGACTCTACAGTGGATAGTGATCAGTTGAGAAGATCATCAGAGTCTCCCTTCCCTCTGTCACATACATTTACAACACACATTGCATTCGCTTAGCCACCAGCATTGTGGATGGCCCCATGCACCCCTCACACCAATTTTTCACCTTTCTGCTATCTGGCCTAAGGTAGCAATGCATTCGGGCCCTCACTACCAGACTGCAACAGTTTCTTCCCCCAAACCATCAGACTCCTTAATACTCAGGGACTAAACTGACATGCATACAGACACACAAACGAATACATTCAACTACTTCTGCAATTTTTGCACATGTATGTTACTGTTTAAATCTATATGACTTGCCCAACTCACATCATACTGCACCTTAATTTCACGATTGTGTACTGGTTAGTCATAGTGCAATAAAGGACAGAGATGGTGCGACAGTCTTGAAATGTTTGCACCTTTGCACATGTGCACTTTGTGTAGTTCCATGTTTTGTCACACACATGCACTTTTTGTTATACTTTGTTACCTTATATGTAGTACCATGGTTCTGGAGGAATGCTGGCTCATTTCACTATGTACTAGGTCACCTGTATATGGTAGAAATGCCAACAAAACCACTTGAATTGACTTGAACACATCAGCCAGCTCCGATGAGTAATCACTGAGTGCATGCCTGGGGATGTTGTCTGGGCCAGCTGCCTTCCATGGGTTCATACTCCTCTCTGTCAGTTGGTGTTGAGGGCGAGCGAGCTAGAACTTATTCAGCATAAGCAGCTTTATTTAGCTGATTATGATCCCCCGGTTCTTATGCTGGGTCCGAAAGCACCAGATCTGATTCTTCAGTACACTTTAATAGTTTTATGTACTGGGGGAGCTCAGGAGGAGCTGTCTACAGGTTGGGTAGAGGAACACTGAGATGTGGTCTGACTGACCAAAATGTGGACAGGGCACAGCTTGGTTGGCATCCTTCACTTTGCTGTACACTTATTCAAGAATGTTATTCTCCCTTGTTTGAAAACACGTGTTGTTGGTTGCAACTAGATGTTGCATCATCTATACAGCATCATCATAGACACAGCATCTAGATGTGCAGTCTCCACCATGCTAAAGACATCATGCAGTATCCCAAGTGCTGTCACATGATCCGCAAGTGGCAGAATGTAAACAGCCAGCAGAAACACAGCACTGAATTCCCTTGGTAGGTAAAAATATCTCTGCACCATTAGTAGTTCAATGTCCACTGAGCAGTGCTTTTCAACAAACTAGGTATTCCCACAAAGCCCTTTGTTTACATACATGCAGACACCTCCTTCCCTGATCTTCCCTGAGGCTGACGTGCGGTCTCCATGGTGGAATGAGTCTGTACTGAGCAGGAGAGCTGAGTGTGGCATGCTGTCCAAAACGCTGGCCAGGTTTTTGTGAAAATAAGAGCAGTGCATTCCTTTATCTCATGCTGAGTTGTAGTTCTAGTTCTCAGCTCATCCATCTTATTTTCAAGTGAGTACACATTAGCTAGCAGCAGACTAGGTAGCGGTGGTCGTGTGGCTCTAGACTTTAGCCTAGCATGTAGCCCGCCTCTTTTGTATCCTGACATGGATATTACATTTGCTTGTATTATACATTGCACATTTACAGTATTCACCCTGTCTAAAGTATCTTTAGATACTTAAAAAAAAGACATGTAGTTTTATGCATAGTGAGTAAGTAGCAGGACCATGCTCTATTTGATTGAATAGCTTGGGCAGGGTTATACTAATTGATTATATGATATACTGTACATGTAATGAAACAAGAAGTATTGACTATTTGAAAATGACACAGAACATTCCCTTAACTAACACTCCCTAGCTGGTATGACATGGTGTGCTCACCATCGATGTGCATGCAAAGGTATGAATGTAGATGTAATGCTACATGCATAAAAGTAAATATAAACAAATTGGCCCATTAAAATATGTAAACATTTGATTGTTAGTTAAGAAAATAGCTCTACTTGCAGACAATTAATACGGACAAGCCCAACAACCTATCACACTCCAACTCTGTCAGGGGGGCACTTGTGGTGGCCACATAAATTCTATGGGTGGCCTGTGCCACCCCCAAACCCCCCATTTGGCCTCACCCATAATAAATGTTATAGATAATGGATGGATGCTGTGGTGCACTGTATGGCCAAATGTTTGCGTATCCCTGACCATCACATCACACCCATATGTATCTCTTCCCCAAATTGTTACCACAAAGTCTGAAGCACACAGTTGTATAGGGTGTCTTCATATGCTGCAGCATTACAACTTCCCCTCTCTGGAAGTAATGTAGAGTTTTAGGAAAAAGCCTTTAGCAATGTATGCATTAATAGATACAATTCAATGACGTATATGGTCACATGTAACAACTGCATATAGGCTTTAAAGGTAGCTCTAATACTTTGAATGGTTATCCCCATACATGTATCATAACATATTTAGACACACTTAAACTTTGGGCATAGGTATGGTTCTCAAAAAAGCACCCAAGAAGCGTCACCATATAGGAACACATGTATGTATCCTTGGGTTGCTAAAGTGGGAGAAAAATGCAGACACTAGGCTTCAACACTAACAGGTGGTGAACACACACACACACACACACACACACACACACACAACACAGAAGACATACTTAGTGACATCATAAACATTTAGAAAAGAAATAATGAGTAAGAACATATTTTCCATGTGTTATCTTTGACAGGCAATTAATTACTGATGGCAACACTAGATAGCTTAGTTAGGCAAACTTAGGGTGTTAGGAACATATTGGTGGATGTCAGATAGAAACAAGGTCGAAGGAATGTGCACATGTCATCAATCTGTCAACTTGTTGCTAAACTTGTGAATAGTTTTCTGTATAAAAGCAGCTGATTCGAGCAGTAATAAAAGCCTAATTCTTCTGCACTCCTTGGGTACATAAGCTGTTTATTTAAGAGTTTCCACAACATCAAGAGGCCCAAACCTGTTCCAGCATTACAATGCCTATGGGCACAAAGCCACACAAAGTCTCAGTATTTGGCGCACGCACGCACACACGCACGCACGCGCACACAATTACTACCTTGTTTGTGATTTGCAAACATCTGTTTTTAATGGTCACATGTGATCTGTGTTCCAGAAATGATGTGAGAAATGTGGATATGCCAGAAAATATCACATTTCCCCAAGCATTAAAAGGCATGTACACAATGAGATTTATTTATATCAGCATGGGAATGGGAGTTCACATTCTTCCTGAGAGGGAAATTCCCAGGAAAGCACTAAAAAAAAAATCTATTTTATCTAAAAAGATCCCAAACATTTAAACACAAAAAAATGCAGTAGTTGCAAAAGTTTACATTCAATAATTCTCATAGAACATCAGAATATCTAAAGAACATCTGTACAGTTTTTTAACTGAACTGTGAATTTTTATATACATGTTCAGTCTGAATCTGAGTTAAATTGATTATTTTGGTTCATTTGCTAATTGGCTTAGTTTCGCACACCACAGATTTAAGCAAAACAAAAAGCAGCATAACATTATATATCTGAGTGGTGTGCATGGCTAAAAAATGTCAGCAAAGAACTCCAACACCAAGTGCATTGAAGTTGTAACACACATTTCTACAGAACTACAGCTCCGTCTTAGTTTGCATCTTGTGGTTCAGTTTAGCATCTTAGTAAAAAGTCTACAGAAAATGAAGGTCACTTTCTCACTAGAGCTCACTTGGAAGCAGATCGAGCCCACCTCGCTCAGATACTTCTGGTAACTGCTATGTTCTCTCCTGAAGAAAGAATCAGGCAGTACACATCAAGGTTCCACAAGAATTTATCTGGTCACACACAGAAGCCAGTAAAATGAACACACATCACACAATATTCAGTGTTAGAGGTGTTTATTAAAAAAATAAAACTATTTACCAAATTGTAAAACTCTAAAATACTTCACACTATCGCCCTCAGTGTGCCAGACCCTGCACTGAAAATTAAACAGCTGAAATCCTGCCATATGTGGGACAAGTGCAGTGACATCACCATGGAGACAGGGGCAGAGCTTATCTAGGTAAAGGAAAACTTGATCTGAAAATAAACCTTGCTCCATTTTCATACAGATGTAAAGTGTCTCTGTGTGATCACCCTGAAGAGCACAAACACATTCATCCTTGTTTTCTTAGAATGAAGGATGACGGTATAGCCATGGTAACTGCGGTCAAAAGTTGTTCCACCCACATCATCGCATCAGCGTCAATAGACACGCCCCTATTCCCAACCCAGCCATAGCCATGAGTGTGTTCCGAACTGTGGACTCGGGATCCTCAATATGGAAGAACTCCACAAAACCATCCTGTAACAAACACGTGCACGGTTAGACACTCAATTACAAATACAGTTACACATATGCACATATCTACACAAACAGTTACTCATACACACAGCTACACAAACACACAGTAGCATGAGATATGACTGTGTGTGCATGTGTTTATTCTGAGCCAGTCTTGTCACAGTACTCACCCAGCCATTGTTGTTGATGAACCAGAGCTGTAGGTCTGTGTTGAGGTATGAGGAGATGTGTGAGGCAACGACATCTACATACTCCTCTGCTTGCTCCTTTACATAATCTTGCTTCAGTCGCTCACAAACCATGGCTCCCAGAGCCAGAACACTCGCGATGCGGCCCCAACTCATCACACCGTCGCCGAACACACCTCTCAACACGGCTCTCACACTGTCCAGACCGTTGGCCTGGTCGAACAGCCGCTGCACCATGCCTGTAACACACACAGACAGACTGAGTCAATAACCAGTAATCATAAATAACCCATTATTTAAATCAACAGCAGCTCTCAGAAACTCCTCACTGCTCTGGAACACAACCATCATTACCTGAAAAAGTCAAAAACTTAAAAGCTAATAACATGCCAATATATATGACTATCTACACAAGGACTAGCAGACTATGGAACACCTTCATTCCCATAGCTGTAACCTCGCTCTCCCTCACCTACTGACGGCTGCTAAACCTACACACAACAACTAAATGCCGCCAATGCTGGATAGCAACTCATAGCAATGCCATACAGACTGAAAAAAATCAGCACAATAACACACTCCTGACAATACTGATTTGCAGTGTTTCACTTTTTACCCCTTCAGATATTTTTTTATACTATTTTAAAGTGTCTTTACTGCATTGTTAATATTCCACCATCCTATAGTTTGTCCTCCCATCCCACTACATGGTACACCAGCCACTTTTTTCAAACCTTGTTAACTGTCTTGTTATATATGTTGTACTGTTGAAAGCTTCTCTAGGAGAGACATTGTACACATTACAATCACAATAAAGCTTTACTGTGCATGCTAGTATGACTCAGACTATCTTTTTCCTGAGCAAAATAAAATAACCATATAATTTCCCTGAATTTCCCAGCAGGAGGAGTACATCCAGAGAGACAGGAATATTAAAACAAAAAGTCTGTGTGTAACTACATTTCCCCTTTTCACTTTGTGCACTGAATTTCCTTTTTAATCTGTGTTCTGTGTTCTCTCTCTCTCTCTCTCTCTCTCTCTCTCTCTCTCTCTCTCTCTCTCTATATATATATATATATATATATATATATATATATACACACACACATACATACATATACACCTCACTATATCTATCTATCTATCTATCTATATTGTACTTTTTTCCTTATGCATGAGTTTCATTTTCACAATTCAATAAAGTAATCATTTACATGGACCCCTTAATCTTACTGACTGCACTGAAGTATCTGCTGTGTGGGTCAGAGAGAGAGACAGCTGGTGTTTGATAAGCACGTTTAAAAATAAGCAGGGTTCCAGGAAGCCAGTTTCCACATAAATTACACAGCACTTCCAAAAATACAAGTGTGTCTGAAAGTGCACCTTGCTCAACATGTAGCACACTACACCTGACTGAAAGCACAGCATTAAACATCCAGTATGCGGCAACAATCTCTACTAATGATGTGCTCTGTAAGCTACAGAATACCCTTAACGTTTCTGGAAAATGACGCGGTGAATTCTTTGAAGTCCCGTGAGGCGTTGGCACCATTTAATAGATAAGGTAGCCACAGGCCCCGCCTCCGGCCATAGGCTTGGCCAGTGCCACATGCTGCGTCATGACGGGTAGTTGCATGAGACGAAGAACTTTAAGTAACGAACAGAAATTGATCTAATATTACAAAACTAGACTCACAGAATCTAAACAATGTAATTTAAGTTATAAAATCACTAATAAAGATTTTTTAAAATTTAATACCTAAGTGAATGTTTTACCGAGTTAAAGTTTGTTATTCCGTAATATAATGCGCTTACATACAAAATGGACCATAGATTCTCGCAAACTTCGTTTATTTTAAACAGCATTTTTAATGCAGTAATTCTCACCGTTATAGGCGATCCTGTGTTTGCAGAGTACGTTCTCCACCACTCTCTGCAGGCTCGGCAGGGCAGAGTGTGCTTTATTCCTGAATGGAACCGGAAGCCCGATGTAAGTCCGATAAAACTGTGTGAGAAGCTCCCGGGTTTCCGTCTCCAGATCCGGCCTAAGGAGCTTCTCACTGCCGCGGTCCTGAAGCTGTAACCGGCTCTGCTCCGGCAGTTCTAGTTCATTAATCCCCGATTTAACAGTCCTTGTGTCGGCCTCCTCCGTGTAGTTATCAAGCTCCTCTTCGCGTTTCTGTGAGAAAGGCTGCACTGGAACTCTAACACCATTAACACCGCCGCCATTTTTCCCTCCACAACACAGCAAACTCAACGGCGCTGTCCGCTTCACTATGCTCAAACTCATGGTGAGATTGGCTAGTTTATTAATAATCTGAAGAAATCTCTTTTAAAATGGCTTGTATGCGGAGGAAAAAAAGGAGATTTTAAGAGCTGATAATGTACCTAGAGACTTTATGTATGATGACTACACCCTGACTAGCCTGAAGTGGAAAGATCCGGATGGCTGTAACCAGCGAAACCAATCGGGAGGTGTGGCTATGTTGTGCGTCACGCTTGCGTAAGTAAACAAAAACGGAAATTATTAACATTTCGTATGGGAGCTGTCCTGCGCTTTCCATTCAAGTAGTGAAAACTGTTGCTAGGCAACTGAAAAACAACACCGCCCAGTATAATCTAGTTTATAACTAACTGGCATACAGTCTGTAGTATAGTTTGCAATATAGTTATTTTTACAGACGACTTGGAGCACTTATTGGCTTTAGACAGAATGGTCAGAAATATCAACGTTTCCCTCAGATGTGTTGTTACATTTAAGCCTCAGTACAACTTGTATTACACTGGAATCTGAAATTACATTTATCATCAATTGCTAAAACAACAAACATGCATTCTAACATTGTGTAAAAATTAATATCCAGTCTGTCAAAATTAATCAGTAAATATATTTATATTTATATTTATGTAATTTGGCAGATGGCCTTATCCAGAGCGACTTACATATATTTCATTTATACAACGGAGCAGTTGAGGGTTAAGGGCCTTGCGCAAGGGCCCACCAGCAAATAAAGAAAGTAAGAAATGTTTTACACTTCCATGAATGATAGAGAGGTTTAATTTGGTTAAAAACTATTATTTACTTGTTTATTTAAAATTATAAAATAATAAAAACATGTCTATCCACTTTATTACTGTCCCTTCCCTCACACCCAGTGCTCGAGGCAGACTTCCTTAATAATAATAATAATAATAATAATAATAATAACTATTATTATTTTAATTATAATAATAATAATGTGTATATTATGTAATATTGGTTACATAATGTTAAATAGGCCTAATAAAAATATTTCATATTTTCTTATGTAATATTGATTACATATTAATATAAAAATAATATTCTTGAACTAAAGGCCCCTCTACAATCAGAAAGCACACACACACAAATCAACTGGGATGAGAAGAAGATTGTTGAGTTGTGTTGAGAAAGGACAGGTTTTTACACTGGATCTTGATGGTGGAATACTAAGAACAGAGTGGCAGAAAAAGTGGAAGAACAAAGAGATCCAGAGTTGAGTTCTGCTGCAACAGTGAGCAGTCTGAATTTTGGGATGGCTAAGAGCCCAGCACCAGCAGATCTGAGAGGGCAGGATGGGTTAAGAAACTCATCTATATACTACAGAGTTACACCATGTAGGGTTTTATATGTAAGTCAAAGAACTTTAAACTGGATACACAATGAAACAGGTAGCCATGTAACTGAGAGAGGACTGGGTTGATCTAAGCAGATTTTTTTAGAACGAGAGAAAATTCTAGCTGCATTTAGAAAACCAAGTTTTATTGCATTATAGTGAGAGTTACAAAACTCTAGATAAGTAGACATGAATGCATGGGCCAGGGTTTCTGCCTATGTCTTATTAAGCACAGGGCCAAAGATGTGCAATGAAAAAAAGTGTTGTTGACCAATGACTTAATGTGGGGTGATAAAAAAAATGATCAAAGATTACTCTCAATGTTGCAAACTCACAGTCACCCTATCAATGTCAAGTGTACAAAAATGTAGACTATTTTGATATAATGGATTGTAGGCCAATGAGTAGAACTTCAGCTTTACTGGGATTCAGTTTTAGAAAGTTAGAAAGCATCCAGTGTTGGATTTCATGAATACATGATATTAGGGTTAGGGAGTGGCATTTACTACTAGAGGTAGTTTTGGTGCTAGCATGAAATCTAACAGAGAAAATTAAGTCCACTGTGGGAAATGATCTGACCAAGGAGCAACGTGTAAATAAAGAAGAGAAGTCAAGGACAACACGAGAAACAGTGTAAGTGGAGGATTTATATTTCCTGCAAGTGACATAATGAGATCTAATAGTAATATAGAAGATGAACCAGTCAAGAGCTAATAGCAGACAGACAGGGAATGAGTGTCATGGTTTACAGTATCAAATGTGGCACTTTAATATAGGAGAGGAGAAATACTGAGGGCACCAGAATCAGCAAAGAGGAGGTGATCATCAAGAACACAAATGGCAGTATCAAAACCAGCGGTCCCATTCATCGAAGCTTGTTTTACATTTGTAAAACAAGTACTATATTTGTGTGTAAGAGCTAAACATATG
>JAQQZX010109611.1:0-10670 GCA_030068355.1 Notoglanidium maculatum | reverse complement strand
AGGATCTTCTGGGTCATCGAAGTGAATATTAAAGTCTCCAACAATCAATGCTTTATCTAAGAATACAACTAGGTTTGAGATGAAATCTGCAAATTCGCACAGGAATTCAGAATATGGCCCTGGGGGTCTGTAATTAATAATTACAAAATACTGTCAGAGCTGCTGTAATAGAAAATGAATCAACACCGTCTGACCAATCACAATTCAGAATACAACAGCACTGTGGTATAAAAGAAATCATTAAATCTGGGTTTTGGATCAAGATGTTAATACCAGATGATATAATTAATCTTAGAAGAGTATAATCACACACTGAGTACAGAAATAGACTAAGTAACTGTAAATAACAAAAAACTACTTTAGGAAAAACTTATACAGTGCTTTGGTGTGTTTTAGTCTGATTCAGGGTAAGAGATCAGGCTCACCAGAACCCAGCTGTGTGTCCATGAAGAGTGACTGGTCAATGGAACTCCCACATGTATTTAAAGAGCAAGACCACACTACTGATCTGAGGTACAGCTAACTGAGGAAATTTATATCTATTTAAAATGAACTAATGTATCACATTTATATTCAGACCCTTTGCAATAACCCTAGAAATTGAGTTCAGCTTGAGTTTCTACTGATCATTTTTAAGATACTGTATAAGAAGACATCTCTGTCTATATAAAACCCCACAGTTGATGGAGTATGCAAGAGAAAATACATACAATGCAAGAACTGTGTTGAGGAAGAGGTCTGGGGGAGTAAACTGTAAAACTTCTGCAGCTTTTAAGGTCCTGGAGAAAAACAAGCTGCCAACAAACATAAATGAAAAAATAACCACAGAGACTTTATCTAGAACTATAGCTCAGTCAAACTGAACAAATGGTGAGAAGTGTTTTAGTCTTGGAGGTGGACGAGACCATGAAGGTCACATGTGAGGAACTCTAGAGGTTCTGTGTGTAGGCGAGACTGCAAGAAAAATAATCATCCCTGAAGCTTTTCACCAAGTCAGTTCAATTCAGTTTTACACTGAAACTGTGTCTGAGTCCCAAACACCTTGTGGAACAAACAGTTAGACGAGGCTGGTGTATATCCTAGGAGGACTAGCTTCGTTTAATGCTACGTACTCATTTGGTTTGATTCATGTTTCTGTTAAACACAGTGATTAAACTGCTGATCAGTATTAAATTCATTAACAATAAGTGCTTTAGATGTAAGAGATCTAATATTTATTAGTCCAAGTTTCTGATCAAAGGTGCTGGATGTACATTCAACATGTAAATGTATGTTAATTAGGTTACTAAAACAAACTTTCTGAGCATTTCTACATTTCTGTTTAGTATGGGGAATAAACACAGTCTCAATATAGTGGAACCTGAGTGACGACTCTGTGCAGCTAGCAGACGGTTGGTTTAGCCTGTTTGTCTGCTCCGTGGCCTTGGCTCTGGATTGTCACAGATTAACTAGGCCTGTCATGAGACTATGAGCTATGCTACAAGAAATGAGAGCAGCACCTTCCCGAGTGGGATGGATACCGTCCCGCCCTAACAGGCCAGTCATGCCCTCAAAACTACTCCAATTGTCTATAAAGCCCACACTGTTTTTTGATCACCACCTGGACAGCCAACAGTTCAGCGACCATAACCTGCTCTAAGCTACATCGCCACACCGCATTGGGATGGGGCCAGAGCATACTACTGCATCAGTTCTAAAAAATAGAACTTGGGGATAAGTCAGTGATAATATCCCACCAATCCCAAGAAGGCAATGTACCTGTTGGTGGGATAGGGGTACCATTTGATGGCCTCATGTACACCCCTGACCTATCCATTAACCCAGGTACTGCAGTGACACTCAGTGTCAGTCCCAGGTGACACTTACCATCGATTGCCATTAATTCTGCCTTCCAGAGTTTACTCAATACCTCTCTCAGGTGGTGTAGGAAATCTGCCCAGGTAAAGGAGTGAATAATGGAATAATCCAGGAAGGCAGTGGTGAACAGGTGGTTAGCACCATTGGACTAGTGATCAGAAGGTCGGGAGTTCAAATCCCAGCACTGCCAAGTTATCGCTGATGGGCCCTTGAGCAAGGTCCTTAACCCTCAACTGCTCAGTTAAATAAATGAGATATATGTAAGTCGCTCTGGATAAGGGCGTCTGCCAAATGACGTAAATGTAAATGTAGCAAGAGGATTACATGCATCAACCTCTGGAAAGTTGCAGGTTCCCCCTTGTAGGAGAAAGGGGAGGACTTGGTACTGCCAGTGGTCTGACTAGGTGCTGAAAGCTGTCTTAGCCTTAGCTCCAGGGGTCAGGGCCCCCTACCAGTACCCTTTGGTGAGTTCAAAGGTGTAGATAAAGCAAACTCCCCCCAAATGCTCCACCAGATTGTTTACACAGGAAAGAGTTAAGCAGTCAAACTCAGACCTGGTTGAGCCTCTGGAAGTCATTACAGATCTGGAGACTCCCATTGGGCTTGGGGACTGCAATGATGGGGCTGGATCAGGGGCTGGCCATGTAGCATCTTAGTCATCTCTTCTTCAATGGCCTGTTAGTGGGCCTCTGGGATTCAGTAGGGTCATTGCCAGATGATCCTGGGGAATTTATGTCATGATGGATTAGGTGGGTCCAGCCCATTTCATTGAGAACATGTCCCCAAACTGGCCAACCACCTCCTAGGCCTGTTGTACTTCCAACTCTGCTTAATTTGGGCCTTTTACATATGTTGATGGAAAATTGTGGCAAATTGGTCTATCTATTGCAGCATGTTTTGATTAATTTGATCATTGAGCAGTAGTGGTATAGCTGTACCTCCCATGCCTAGTTAGCCATGTCCCTTCAGCACCCAGGAGACAGTGATGCAATGGGCTTTGGCCTTTTTCTTCAGTGGGACCATAGGGTTGCTGTCACAATGTACATTGCACATGCATTTGTTTTCCTTCTAAAACAATTTCTGGAATATTTTCCCTCCTGAATTTAGGAAACCATAAAATGTTAACAGCTCCATTCTTAATTACAAAAACATACAGATGAAACTTGCGGAGTTCAGAGGAAAAAGATAAATAGATTATCATAATCATTGTTGTGTTTCAAAAGCAATTTCAATTATAATATATTGTAATATTTGTGGGAAACTTCCTTTACACCTATAAGAGGTAATCCAGTTCTCTCTGTGTGAGCAAATAAAGTATGGATGAAATTTGCTAAATGAAATCACTTTTCTGGGTGAATTTGTCTAGAGTAAAGCCAAGTGTGTAACTAACATAAAATAATAACACAGTACTTATTTTGCCCTGAAATATAATTTTTTTATACCTGAAACAAAGCTTCAGACTGTGTGACAAAATAATGATAATAATAATAATAATAATAATAATAATAATACATAAACTACAGTCTGATCATGAGAATGCCCCTGAAGAACTAAGCATTAGCAGATCTAATTGGGTTCTATTAAACTCATTGGGCTATTATATTAGACTGATTAACCTTGATGTGTTACATCTTTTACCTTTTCCACAAAGACACTGAAAACAAGGCGGAAGCTAGAATTAGCAAATATATATGATTAACAATTGAACAATAAAACATTTAACACCACATTCTATATCTTCTTTACAGTATGAATTTAATTACAAACCATTAAACCCACAAGCTGACATTTACCTTATGTTAATGAAAAGGAAATGATACTGCTATAGGTGGCATATGGACACTGAAACAAACGGTGTTCATGTCTACCCACGCCAAACATTGCTGGACATTAAGGAACATTCAAAAACTCACCTGCAGGACGACCTGTTGGAGATGCTAGGCATCCTCAGGTTGCTGCGGAAACCAGGCCTCCAGTCCTTGGCGTCACCTCATGCCAGTGGCCGGAGGAGGGTCCGCCGTAAGCAGTGTGTGAGGAAGCGGAAGCGTGGCAAACGGGCGGGGGTCCATGCTAGGCTATGCTAATCCTAGCTTGCCGGCTCTTCCGTCTATTCTGCTGTCCAACGAGTGCTCCCTGGATAATAAACTGGACTACATCCAACTCCAGCAGACTACCCAGCGTTATTTTAGAGATTGCTGCATCTTTGTTTTCAGAGAGACATGGCTCAGCGACAGAGTTCCGGATGCCGTTATTCAGCTAGACGGGCTCACTGTGTTTTGTGTCGACAGGAAAGCAGCTCTGTGCTGTAAGACTCACGGTGGGGGCTTGTGTGTTTACATCAACATGGAATGGTGCAAGAACTCTGTGCTAGTTTCTAGTTACTGCTCACCGCTTGTGGAGTTTGTGACTGTTAGATGCAGACCATTATATTTACCTCGGGAATTCACCGCCGTGCTCATTGTCGGAGTGTACATTCTCCCCAGCGCTAATGCTAAAGATGCGCTCTGTGAGCTGTACAGGGCTATTAGTGAGCTGCATTATTGTCGCCGGAGAGTTCAACCATGCAAATCTCAAGACAGTACTCCCAAAATTCCATCAGTATGAGAACTTTGCAACGAGAGGGACAAACGTGCTGGATCTTGTTTACACAAACTTTCCCAGTGCATACCGTGCGGAGCCCCACCCCATCTTGTCTACTCAGACCTCATCTCTGTTATGTTAATGCCCGCATACAGACCACTCGTCTTACGCACCAAACCGGTTCTGAAACAGGTGAGAACCTGGCCAGCAGGAGCCATCTCTGCTCTTCAGGACTGTTTTGAGCACACTGACTGGCATATGTTCAGGGAGGCTCCAACCAATGGCGACAATACTGACTTGGAAGAGTACATGTCATCAGTGACCAGCTACATCTGCAAGTATGTAGATGATGTCACTGCCTCCAAGACCATCATTACACACTCAAACCGGAAGCTGTGGATGACTGCAGAGGTGCGTGAGCTGCTGAGGACCCATGACACCACCTTCAGAGCAGGTGACAAGGCGGCCCTAAGAACACCGAGGGCCAAATTGTCTCGAGCCATCGGAGCAGCAAAGTGTGCACACATCCAGAGAATGCACAGCCACTTTCAAGACAGTGGCAACATTCGGTGCATGTAGCAGCGCATCCAGGCCATTACTGACCACAGGACAACTACACCTTCTTGTGATAGTGATGCCTCCCTACCTGATGTGCTTAACAACTTCTTTGCACGGATTGACGCACAGAATGACTTAACAGCAAGGAAGACCACCCCTTCTCACAGCGACCAGGTGCTGCGTCTGACCACTGCTGATGTGAGGAAAACTCTTTGCAGAGTTTACCCATGGAAGGCTGATGGACCAGATAACATCCCTGGGAGAGTGCTCAGAGAATGTGCAGACCAACTGGCAGATTACTGACATCTTCAACATGTCCCTGAGCACTGCTGTTGTCGCAAAGTGCTTCTGAGCCAGCACCATCGTTCCCATGCCAAAGAAGTCCTTAGTATCCTGCCTCAATGACTATCATACCGTTGCATTCACACCCATCACAGTGAAGTGCTTCAAGAGGTTCGTCATGAGGCACATCAAGACCCTTCTGCCTCCCTCACTGGAGCCCCTGCAGTTCGCCTACCACCCCAACCGGTCTACAGATGATGCTATTTCCACCACCCTACATCTGGCCCTCACACGCCTGGACAACAAGGACACCTATGTATGAATGCTGTTCATAGACTTCAGTTCAACATTCAACACAATCATTCATCAGCACCTAATTGGGAAGCTGAGCCTGCTGGACCAGAACACCTCTCTCTGCAACTGGATCCTGGACTTCCTGAATGAGAGACCTCAGTCAGTCTGGATTGGGAACAGTATCTCCAGCACCACCACACTCAAGAGCACCAAATTCCTTGGTGTTCATTTTGCAGAAAACCTCTCCTGGTCCCTCAACACCAGCTCAATAGTCAAGAAAACCCAGCAGCGTCTCTACTTCCTGCGAAGCCTGAGGAAAGCCCATCTCCCACCACCTATCCTCACCACCTTCTACAGAGGGACTATTGCGAGCATTCTGAGCAGCTGCATCATTGTCTGGAATGGAAACTGCACCATATTGGACCGCAAGAACCTACACTGGATAGTGAGAACATCTGAGATCATTGGAGTCTCTCTTACCTCTATCACTGACATTCACCACACAAGCTGCATCCGCAAAGCCACCAGGATTGTGGTCGACCCCACACACCCTTCACACACACTCTTCACCCTCCTGCCATCTGGCAAGAGGTACCGAAGCATTCGGGCCCTCACTGTCAGACTGTGTAATAGTTTCTTCCCCCAAGCCATCAGACTCTTGAACACTCAGGGACTGGACTGACACACACACACACACAAAACTGTACACTCATCTACCTCCACAATTTTACACATTTACTTCTACAATTTTGCATATTACATTTGGATTAGTCTTGTCTCGTGATGTCCACACTGTCTCATGACAGTGTTTTGTTTTGTCTCGTTATGTCTGCGTCCTGGTCCTGGTTCTCCTGGTCCTGGAGAAACATTGTCTCATTTCACTATACACTGTGAACTGTCAACAATCCCCAACTATGTCAAGTTCAATGGGCATTCTGTAAATGCAACAGGACAGATCTCAAGGTTGCACTCAAAGCTGATTTGCTTTATCTCTCGGAAAACTGGCTCAGTCAAAATTGTGTCTACTTGGTGTCACCCAACTGTTTGAGAGACTTGAAATTCTACGCATAACCTTTAATGGATATAAAAGAAATTGTCTTTAGTGAGCCAGTGGGTGTAGTACAGCTGTCAATCCTTGAGGTGTCAAGTTGCTGAGAACCCCCCTTAGTTCTGAGTTCTTAGTTCTTAGTTGTGAGAGTGGAGAACTGTGTAAGTGAAACCACAGAAGAGTCCAAACAAAGAAGAGCATATGATCCCTTTTCCAGAAAACCACATTGATCACATCCAAAGTCTCACAAGTTGTTTGTCCTCAAGAATTAAAATGAGAAGAGAAACCACTTACTATTTCTAATAGTAATTAAATCATTGTTCTCTATTTTGATTAGCTAGTAGCTTGTAATTAAATTGGTAGGTGTAGGAGAGAGGCAGCGATAGGTCTTTGTTTTGAATTTAACTCAAAAGGCTTATGGAGCCACTGATCATAAAATATTCAAGTGTTAAGTAACAGAGAATGCATGATTAATTAATAAATTTCTGTGATTAGGAGAGGGAAAGAATCAATACACCTTAAGTGAAACAGTTCTCAAAATAAAATGACAGACAGCTAGCAAACTTTTACTATTAACACTTAAATGTTCCTGACCTAGGAGGGTTCAGATGACACAAACAACTTCCTTTAAGAAATAAAACAGGATAAGCTTCTAGCAGTTTAGTGTGGAGTTTGTAATAAACTTGCTTTCTTTAAGCAGGCACAGACATCCACAACAGCATATAGCTAGCTAGGCTATCATGTTCTGTTCTGATTTGTCTGTTTTTTGGAGGGTAGTGTGGGGAGGTGTTTAAGAATAAATACTGAAAGTGCTAGTCCAAATACTTTAAAAAACAGTAGGTCTTTATTTGTCATTTGAAGACACCCAGTGACCAAGCTGTTCAGACATCTAGGGGAAGTTTGTTCCACCACCTATCGGCCAAAACAGAGAAGAGTCTAGATGCATGTTTTCCTCATACCTTGAGAGATGGTGGAACCAGTTGAGAAGTGATGGACAATTAGAGGGAGCACAGTGCAGTGCTGGGTGTGACGCCGATGGCCACACAGTCCTGTCGTCAATGATCAGCAAGCGCTCCTACCCTTCGGAAAGCTGTAGAAAGAGCTGTAGAGTCCACAACATGCAGCACACAGCAATAACGATGCTGTATGATTCGCTGTCTCCTGTGCCTCTTTATGTCACCTCAGCATCCGCTTACATATGATATGAGATCTATGATATGAGATTTCAGTGATTCATGGCTGGAGGTGGTCAGTGCATGATGCATTGATAGAGAGAGATGTTCAGCAGAGTTCAAGCTGACTGTCTTGTAGATCAGATCGCGGCAGAGTGGAGGATTCACACCAGTTCACGAACATCCAAACGAGTTGTCAGTTGTCCTGGTCAGTGCTCTCTTGTGGATCTATCAGTCCTGTGGATCTGACTTTCCCATGCACATCAACAGCACTGGTCATGATTCATGACCTTTCACTGTTACAAAATTTTATCCATCAAAGTTAAGATTAGAGACCTTCAGATACATACATCTCTATAAAAAAGTGAACATCAGATACAAAATGCTGAAAATTTTCCTGTTACTATGAACCTAAACATATCTGCATTATAGGGAACAATCTGGAAGTTATAAACTTTACATAAAATACAATTACTTAAACTAGAAATACATAAATTGCCTTTATGTGTCTACCTTGAGATCATGGATTTAACTGACCACCCACAATAAAATATAAACACATTATCCAATAATAAACAGCATCCTTACACATTTCTTCACAAGAAAAGCATATGTCATTTGTGCAAAGATGTGGAATGTGCATGGGTGTGTGTGTGTGAGAGAGATAAGGAAGGTGTGATACAAGTTTTCGCTTCTAGGGGTTAAGCAGGATGGTGTCAATTGTTTGTACGCAATTTGTTGAGTCCTTCAGATTTACTGTGATCGAATAAACAGAAAGGCGACTCCTGAGTTAGGAGCATGATCTGCAGATTGTTGCTTGAGTCTGAGATTTTTGT
Source organism: Notoglanidium maculatum (assembly GCA_030068355.1). NCBI lineage: Eukaryota > Metazoa > Chordata > Actinopteri > Siluriformes > Auchenoglanididae > Notoglanidium > Notoglanidium maculatum. Next base: position 2,043 of record JAQQZX010109611.1, on the reverse strand, counting down.
CGAACTTACTGAGTCTCTGTTTTCATAAAAGTTCAAACTAAGTTTAAGTTATTTCAACCTCTGGTTTGTTAATCATCTGTCATGCACCATTCTGTCCAGATTGTGTGAGGGTTGGGGCTGTTAAACATCCGCATTGATCAGAAAAAGGGCTTTGTTTGAGTTATCCGTGAGTGTTGCTCAGATTGTGCGGATCCCAGGGGTTTCAGGATGTGATAAGAAAAGGGAGGTTTGTTCTTCCATTAAATTGGGCATTTTGACCCCCTGGGAAGCATGATTCACATGGTGAGAGTAATGACTTGCCTGCATGGCTAGAGTTGCATGGCTAGGGTTCAACCCTACTCTACCAGCTACAGAGGTTCCTGCAGTTTGCCAACTTTTACTGCTGATTCATTAGAATGTTCACAGCCTTGCTTAAAAATGTCCCAAGAAACTACAGTGGAACTCCTCAGCTGACCAAGCATTCCAAACCCTCAATAAAGTGTTCACAGTGGTCCCCATCCCGAAGCACCCTGATCTCTCCATGCACTAATTCATCAAAGTGGATGCTTCAGAGACTGCCATGAAGGAAACACTGTCACAGAGGCTTGAAGCAAAACCTAAGCTTCACCCAGTGGCATTTTTTTCCAATTCTCCCCAGCTCAATGAAGCTATTACATCAGCTACTCCTGGCAGTAAAATTAGCCTTGGAGGAGTAGTGTCACTGGTTGGAGGGGGCCAAAACCCATTTGTGATACACATCAACCATAAGAATCTGGAATACATCAAGATGGCCAAGAGACTATATTTATGGCAGGCAAGGTGAGCCCTGGTCTTTTTGAAGTTCAATTTCACCATCTCCCAAGGTCTAAGAACATATGAAAGTAGAATCCCTATCATGCCTGTACCCAGCTCCTCCCAAGAAGAACCCAGATGAGCATATATAGCTTCCAAACTGTTTTGTGGGAACCTTAACCTAGGGGTTTAACCAGGAGATTGAGAACATTCCAGGCCAGAGAATATCCAGTCAGGAAAGAAATATCTACCCTCCACACACACAGATGAGGAGCAAACCCATCACCTGGGCACACACCTTGACACCTACTGGACACCTTGGCACCCACAAAACACAACAACTTCTTCAGGGTAATGTAATGGTGGCCCATAAGCTCTCCAATACCCCTAAATTCATCTCCCAATGTACAATTTGAGCTCAGCCCAAGGTACCCAGAACACTACCCATGGGTAAAGTTCTTAGCCATAGATTTTGTCATGGATTTATCTCTTTATCAAGGCAACATAGACATCATAAAAGCCATTGATTGGTTCTCCTTCCGCCTGATTCCCCTCTTCAGTCTCCCATCAGTCTTTGAAACTTGGAGCCCAATTTACATCTTGGGTAAGGGGCACTTTAATGGAGAGATGCCATCTGCCAGCCTCCAAGCCATTGGACAGGTCAAGAGAGTAAACCAAGAAATGGGATGCTTCTTGACAGCATAATAATGAGGACTGGGCTTTGGTCCTGCCATGTGCAGAATTCCTTATGCCCAGAACTTTTATTCAGAAACATCTAACCCAATTCCAGTGTGTATAAGGTCACCAACCTCCCCTGTTCCCTTGGAACACCAATTCCTCTGACTCCCCTGCCTTTGACAACAAGTTCAAGAGAAGTGAACAAATGTAGGAGGTTGCAAAACAGCACATAGAACAAGAAACCCAGAGGAACATAAAATTCACAGAAAAACATTGAAATGCCATGCCACAGTTTGAACCCTGAGACTTTGGCTGTCCACAAAAGATCAAAGAAATCAAGATCATTCATAGATGCAAGAACTCTCCCACTGCTACATTAGCCCCTTCAAAATTCTACAATGCATCAATGAAGTCACATACAAGTTTGACCTACCACGGCATGGCTGCCTTGCAACCACATTTCATTTTAATTTAATTAAATTTGTTTATATTAAGCTTTTAACAACAGAAATTGTCACTAAGCAGCTTCACAGAAGTATATAAATTCTGAATATACATGTATGATTCTATCTATCTATCTATCTATCTATATCT
>JAQQZX010109501.1:0-10675 GCA_030068355.1 Notoglanidium maculatum | reverse complement strand
GAGATGATGGGAATGTGGGTCGTTAAACCCGAAACCTCTTGGGTGATCAAGCAGAACAAAATGACAGAAATTAATCCACAGTGAAGCCCGACGCCGTTAAACCTCTCAAACATCAGTGTAGCTGCCGTTCTGGCCAGAAAGGACGAGTGGCGACGGGCCAAAACATTCCCGGGAATAAAAACTGCCAGGAGAGACCACTTCGCCGAGGGGGGGGGGGGGATATGGAGGTTTTGAGAATGACAAAAACTTTCTTTATTGAACCATACAAGGTTGAAACTTAGATATAATCTACCAGTCTTCCACTTATGATTAGCTATATTGATAGCACTCCAATGCCAACTAAAATACACTTTGTGGTAAACAACAGCGGACTTCATTGACAGGAGGAGAGATATGTATCTCACTGCAAACTATAATTTCAGGCAGCTGGAGTTACTAGATATACTGCAATTTTTTTCTCCACAGAGTACCAAAGGAGAGCGTAGTCAGATACAAGGGATGATAAATTTGCCTATAAAGACTTTGGCAGAGTACAACTTAGGAGTGTCAGGAGGTGAGTTTAAATTCTGTCTTTAATAGTTTTCCAACATTAGCTGCTGTGTTTATGTTGAGCTAAGACTAACGTTACCCTAAACCATTATCATTATGGATATGTTTTTTGTTCCTAATGTGACTACAATATCATTTTTTTCCCATGCACAACTCTAGTTTCTTTGTTCAAAACCAGAAAAGCCCCATACACATGTTAGCTAGTTTATGCTGGTTAGTGCTAGATTTCTCTCTAGAAAGCTCCATATTCACATAGGAATGTCACTGGCCAAAGTTTTTTCACACATTTTATATCCACTTAAAGTAACACTGTGCAACAATGTGCAACTTTTTGAGTTATATTTTTATAGGCAACTGCTTTTGGTATCATCTTCAAATTCATTTGGATTTTACATGATCATGTGAACGACAGATGAACACGCATTATATTCCTACCAGTCCTCTAGGCTATGCACTAACTTTAGTAACCTTAACTTCTGTGGTGTGGGATGGAGCACCCTGCAAAAATGTAAGAAAATCTTCACAGCACCACATCGCTAACTATATCACCAAAAGACATCAGTTAAATGTTAGTATAAATAGAGATGACCATTTTGAAATTTTTCTGACCAATAACCAACACGTGAGCTGGAGAGCTCATGCGAGATGCTTCCGCAAGTTTGTCTGGAACGAGCTCCTATACTTCAGGGGCTTAACTCCACAAAATTATATTTTTATAATACTTTTATATTTAACTATTTGACTAAAGTAATAATCAGCCAAAATTCTTATTGTCAGTTATTGGTTAAACAGTTGAACATACCTATTAGCAAGCTTTTATCAGTGCCAACTAGGCTGTCTGTGGCATTTGCAGGGTTTTTGTATACCTTTTAAGTGGTTGGCTACTTTTAGACCAAAACTCCATAATGCTATTTTAATACCCAGTTTGTGACAAAAAAAATGTCTTTATGTTTTGTGGACTTCATGTGTCTTTTTCAGTTGTGGCTTCTGACCAGCTATTATGTTCACTGAATGCAGGTTTTTCCATTTCCAATGTGCTGCACACATAAACACACCATTTTACAGGTGTGAAGAAGAAATTGTAGAAAATTTTAGACCAGAGCTTTGTGTATACCATGCACCAACAAACACAGTAATAGAAAAGGATTCTGTTTCTGATACAGAGGTACCACCATCATATGATTCTGTGAATGAGGCTGAACCTGCTCTTGATAATGGAGATGTCATTAAGTATCAATTGGCATCTTTAATTCTCCACATGCAAGCACTTATACATGTTATAGTTTCATCAGTAGAGGAAATAATTGGAGAGTTATTTGACATTGGAGAATGTGCTAATCAAAATGTTAAGAAACTCATAGATAAAGCTGTAACAGGAAATAATTACATATTTCATACTGTTGTAGCTTCATTGACTGATGGAATACAAGCTTTAAATAAGCTCTGGTTGCTTTTAAAGGAAGTCCTTTAATAGAAATAGTTTTACAGTTATTGATCCAATCAAGTAAGTGTTAAAGGCACGACAAAAAAATCTTTTTTAAAAAAAGCAAGATCCTCAAAATCTAGTGAGATCAAATCAACAAGGAGGTAATTACAGTCCATTCAGTTCAAACAGTTCAAGTTAGAGAATACATTAAAGAAAACATTCTTCTCACAGATTTATGAATAGTTCTTGGTTTATATGTGAATAATTTTGACCATCTAATCCATTAAGGACTTTGAAAAAGAAACATACAATTTGTGGTATTTGTGTGATAGCCAATTTACCCATAAGACTTAGGGTCAACATTATCATCAATTTATCTAGGAGTGTTATGCAAAACTGTACAAGGTTTTGGAACCTCTGATTAGAGATCGTGGAAATTTAAAGAGAGAAGGTATATTTCTTTAAAAAATTGGTCTTATGTAAAGGTACTGTTTCGTATGCTTCTGCAGACAACTTGGGTGCAGACTCACTTGCTGGCTTGCAAGAGTCTTTCAATGTAGAGAAATTTTGTTTTGGGTAATCGTGCAGATATTCAGCAGTATGATGTAAGAAGTGGGGTTTGAGAATGCAAAAATCCTTTGATGAACCTGGTTTTATGTGTTGATGGTATGAAGAAAGACAGTGCTTTAAGAAGACTTACCCACTTTCATCCTGCAAAGGGGCTTCCAATGTGATTTCCTATACTATGTGTTAAAAAGGAATTGTACTTGTGGAATTATGCAAGTGTCTATCAGATTTGATTGCTAAAAAGTATTTCACATTGAATGAGTTGAATGACAATAGCATCATTTCTTTTTCAATTCTTTGACAAAACTAACAGGCCACATACAATACAAAAAACCTTCAAAGAAATGGAAGTATTGGTAGCAAAAGAAATGAGAACTGGGCACTGTTATGATTTTGTCCATTATTGATTGGCCACCACACTCCAGAGACTAAAAAACTTGGACTTTGATCATTAAATTGAAAGACATTGTGGAGCTGTTTACCAGCCCTTCGTTTACAACAGAAACCCCATGCCACCTACAAGCCAAAATCTCTGACCACCGAACATTTTCCTGATCCTAAATTGAACCTAAACATCATTATCTTGAACATTGTCCTCTGCAACAAAAAAAAAGCAACAAACAAACAAAAAATCTAATTGAATTGAGTTTTGGACAATAAGATTTGAGGCAAAATGTTTATTTTCATGGTTCATGATTAGCAACATCAAAAATATTCTGGCCACATGACATCTACTGATGATGGCATATTATTTGGAGATGCCAAGTATTTTCAAGCAAGGCACTGATGCTGGTTGTGCATCAGTTGTGTCTGTGAGTATCATGGATCCTGCCATCAAAAATGCTATATGGAAGAATTTTAAAGATCTAGACTCTGTTTCCAAAAGGAATAATGCTCACTATAATCTGTGATCCACACAAGTGGACTACCAAATTTGGGAGAGGCCTAGAAATCTGTGTGGAGGACAGTCAAATATCGTCCATAATGGAACTGCTCACAGTGGCCTTCTTGGAGCATCTCCAGTGTTGCCAGCTCAAAATAAAAGACCCAGCAATAACTTGTGGACCCTGAAGTTCTGAATTACTACATCTGCTGCATACCTAGTTGAAGGAAAGCTGCTTGTCACTCCTAGGACATTCACATTGGATTAAGGTATAGTTTGGTTGAGGAGAGTTTTTCCTTTATGTACATCCAACTTTAATCTTCCAATCCCTCAACAGGATAGCGACTGCTTGCCTATTGCAAACATATAGCACATTTACTGTAGAACAAGCACCTCATTATTCATATTGTATCTTTTTTTTCCATCCACCAGCTGCTGTTTTTACTTGTATTAGGTGTCGAGAAATTTTGTTCACTAATTATAGTACTTTCATGTTCACTGTGTTTTAGGTGCCTGCTCAACAATTCTTCTCTGAGTGATTGTCTTATCTAGGAAAATAAGACACGTCTCCCTACAGAGTGTTCCCCAATCAGTCGAAGAGCTCTGTACAATACTACGCCCCAGTCTGGCCCCCCAGAGGGAACTTTCTTCTACAGTTTGAAGACCCAGACTTTGGAAATGAGCTCTGCAATTTGACAGACATCAAGAACCTAGCAACCAAACAAGCCACACTGAAAGTTTTGTTCTCATTTTCTGAACCACTTTCTGACTCCACTCTGTATTGTAATCTGTATGTTTCAGCTAAGTGTAGAATTCAAAAGAATTGTCACTGTAGTCCTGTTTCAGCTATTCAGTGAAGGACTAGATGCTTTGGTGCTTAGTCTTTTACAACTGTACAAAACAGCATCAATCAGGAAGTTGACCTTGACCAGTGTTATGCAGTGTCTTTAAATTGAGGTATGCATAGAAATGAATGTTTCCTGTCATGTATTAAAATTAGAATTCTAGCTTATAGATTGGATCCAACTCTTGTTCTTGTAGGACACAATCCAAAACAGAAGAACAGCTTCCCTAGTAGGTCTTACATGTTATTTTTCAGAGGATTTCTCTGACATATTCAGGATGTGTGATGTAAGAAGCTGTATGTATACATTTCATACTGTTTTTATTTTAAATATAGGTGAGAGCATTTTTCATATTCATCAGAGGCATTACCACAAACAAAAAAAATGTAAAAAAAAAAAACAATTGGGAAGATGTGTAAAACATAAATAAAAATAGAATGCGATGATTTGCAAAACACTATTCAATTAAATGCAATTACAAATACAATATTTTGAATGTTCAAATAGGTAAACTTTATTGCTTTTTGTAAATATGTGCACAGTCTGACTTTAATGCCTGAAACATGTTCCAAAAAAATTGGAAAAACCTGGTAAAGTTGTGGAATGTTCAAAAAGCATTTTGCATTTTTACATTATACTCATATTTCCTCTAATTATGTAAACATTCATACCAGTTGTATGTGTGCTACACACTGCTAACATTTACATTCTCGTCACGTCTTCGCATCGTCCTTTCATTCCTTGGTAAATGAAGGCAGGGAGATGATCACATTTTCCAGCTTGAGCTTTTGAAATGAATGTGCTCCTACATTATTTATTTTCCTTGACACAAATGATTAATACCTTTAGCATGACCATTAACTTTGCTGGTGCCGACTGAATAAAAACAAGTAACCGGAAATCTCACTCATAATTCATGCAAGGAATAATGGGAAGCAGGAATAACGTGGATAAGTTAATATTAGCATACAGCTGGGTTGTCAAGGTTAAGTGTTGGCTGGTTTTGCTGTGTTAATGGGCATAATCTACTGCCTAAATCTGGAATACCTTTGTAATACTCCTTTGAGTTCCTATAAAAGGTTATCATGAAAATTAAACCAGACAGTGCAGAGCAGTTCAAAGGAACATGTTGCTTTCAGTGTTAGCTCACATACTCTCTCATAAACATTTTTACACACATGCATGCATACAGCTAAAGTGTGAGTGTTGGGAATAGGGATGTTTTTAGTTCATGTGTAATAATTTCCCTCTACTCCAAAGCACAAAATGCTTTCAGTGTTTCAAGTTATCAGCGACAGTGCAGCATATTCAGACAATTTAATTGTTATTAGAAGATCAGTCCCTTTTGTTTGATATCTTGATCATTTTGTTCTTCTTCATGAAATACACAAGAAACATAAATTCACTATTTAAATTTAAAATTCTCTAAACAGAATGGCAAGTATTATTAATGTGGTTACTTGAACTTAAAAGCAACACTAAAATAGTGTTACTTTGATAAGATAAGGGAAGTTTTCTTTCAAGGAAAATGTTGTTTTAGCTCCCAATGTTAAGTTTAAACTAGTGACCAGAAGTTAAATGAATTCTGAAAACTTAAATGATAATGTTATGGCAACAAATATATTAGTATTCAAATCAAATTTTTCAACTTTTTAGTGTTTGTATTGAAACAATGGTGTTTTTCAAGCTTTTCTCACATTTCAAAGGCAGCAGGTGAACTTCAACAACCTCCAACAACCGCCAGGTTTGGCACTACACTATAAGAAAAAATGTTTAATCTAGCACCTTAGAGAAAACCCATAAAGGCTATACAACCCAATACCAGGGACTTTTTCCTTTCAAGAAATGTTCCAAGTAAAATCCATTAAGAAACCAATTTCTAAGACAACATGTATGATGGATCTAATATTCCCAACATGACTGCTTTTAAAGATAGATCTAACCCTATCCCTAACCCTAACCCCTTATCTAAGGGTAAGAGCGTAGACATGCCATGCTGGTTGTAACATTTTCTATGTGACTGCTTAGACAGTTAGGAAATGTCAAATATTCAGCGAACCCTTAGAGCTAGAACAAAAAAAGAAATACAGAGAGAGGAAAAAAAAGAAAAAAGACAAATATGATGAGAGGGAAATAGAAAATGGGCAGAAAGAAAGAAATGGAAAGAAAAAATTATTAGAGAGAAAAGATGAAGGAGAAACATAGTTTAGGGGAGATGAAAAAGAAGACAATAAGAGCTTTAGGTTAACAAAAAGTTTTCTGAACGTTACACTTCTGGCAAATCAATCTGCCAGGACTTTTGGATGTTCTGAGGATGATGCGTCCTCATGTAATAGTTGCATGAACATTAACGTTCCCTCTGTAGACTAGGAAGGTCGTGGAAGTAGATGTTGTTAGAACACTGCAGAAATGTTATTTATGAAATGTTGCAGCTTAACCTTCAGAATGTTCTAATAACCGTTGGCTTAATTGGCTTGACTCCATCATGGCTCCGCATTTCACTTCCTCATTATGTCTCACTTTGTCTCTTACAAAGACCGGGACTTTTGTCCTGATAATGACTCCAGTCCTCGTGAGAGCAGAGCGTAAACAGGGTAAACATGGTGTGCAGAGAAACCTGCGTCAGTATCTGAAGCTTGACCTTCCTAGCATCCCTTGCTATAAATATGCAGTCCTTTTGGGCTTTAGGTCTTGTTTATACCCTCGTGAGCTGCATTTTTTGTTTTGTATTTCATCAGAGTGAGCATTGGTCCTCAGTAAATACAGCATACAGGACTACAGACATTTTTGGGGTGTCACATATTCCAGACTTTTGATTTCACTATAAAAAAAATGATGAATTTTCTTTTTGTTTATTTATTTATTTATTTCAAATGATTAAGGGGTGATGATGAAAAACAATTTCCAAATAATACGTGTTTCTAATGAAAGTGAATTTACAGAGTGGTGTGCGCACGCAATTATTTCTATACTTTAAAAAAATAACGTAACTAAAAATTTATTTTAGGAATCTGTCCCTTTTGTTAGCTAATAAAATAAATGGGGAAAATTAAATAAAATGAAAGTGAATTAATGTAATAATGTAAAAGAAATTAAGCTGAACTAAATACGTAAATTAAGATGAATAGATTATATAATTAAAAGAAATTAAACAATACCATAAAATAAATGAAACAAAAATAAATTAAATAAATAAGCACAAATATTTTTAAAAAATGTTAAAAAAAATATATTGTAATAATGACTATTTTGGTCAATACTGAGATCATGATTATTCATTGACTTTGGAAACATTGTGCATTTATTGAACTTTAAAAAATGCATTGACATTATTATTATTATTATTATTATTATTATTATTATTATTATTATTATTATTAAATGTCCGGTTAGCTTTAGGCATGCACAAGGACAGTTCATAGACCTTTTAATACTTGTGTCTGACATTTTAAAGACAATTATTCTAGCAATAATGTAGCCTAGTAAAATATAATGGCATTTAATAAAGAAACAGATGATTTAATGCTCTGTCCCGTGTGGAGTAAATGTCAGCAGTGACCGTGTATGAGGTTCATAATTGGAAAATTTAGTTTAGTAAAACTACTGCTGAAGGTGAGGAGCTCTTCTTGTTATCCTGCACCTGGCTTAAGTATGGTATTTAATTAGTCTCAAAACCCATACACATAAAAACCACACATGTGCATGTGATATGAGTGCACAGAACACAACTGCAATTCTGCTCTGTATGCACAAATGAGGTGTCGCAAGGACGCTCATGAACATTTTCTCCTCAGATCTGCATGGATCTCATAACAGTGAATTGCACTGAACGGTGGGGAGATTGCATCTTTGAATAATGCCACAGCATTATTTTTGTGCCTCCTTCCTGAGCTCAACCTAGTGGCAACAATTACAGTGATGTCAAGAGCAAAATTGAGACATGCAACGGTCCATGTCTTTCCATCACTAACTTTTCACTGTTCAGCTTCAGGAAATCTTGAAAGTAGTTTTTTAATGCCAAAAAAAAAAAAGGTTTGCACTGGCACAAACCATTAGTAAATCTGGCCCATAGTGAGCTAGGCCTTAGGAGGAACTTAAGGTAATATGTGAAGAAAAATAATTGTAGAATATTAGCATCTCAGGAGCTAAACCTCAAATAGAGACCTAAGATGTTAGCCTGCTTATCTAAAACCACAGATGGGGAGGGAAAGTGAGTCAGCATTTTCTATTCATTCCTATGAACTTAAGCAACAGCACAGATGTAATCTTACACTCAGTTAACAAGTCTCCACTTGGGTTTTCTATCATACACTAAACTTTCACTAACGGTATTTCTAACATGTACTGTATAATGCACTGGGGATGCAGCTAAGTTAGCCTTAGCCGTGCTACATGAATACCTAATTATAAAGAACAAGCAAAAAAGGCATGAGTTGTGGAGTCTGACCTTGTCATAGTAGTAGTGAAAAATGTTATCTAAGCAGAAGCATGCTGAGACATTCTAATGCTGGGCCACGCTAATGCTACTCAGCAGGAGATTGAAACAGACCGCTGCACTAATGAATTTGCATGCTGACATGCTACAACAAAAGAGCTTAGCCTTAAAATATTAGCCAAGTCCTGGTTAGCAAAAATGCTTTTGCCTAGTGCTAATTGCATTAGCATTTCTGAGTGCAGTGTTCCATCAAACAATCCGAGTCAACAAATTCAGAGCTAATGCACACGACTGAGCTTCTACTTCTAGTCGATTGTTAGGTGACTGATGGGCAGATTAATGCATAATAAGAGCAGCAGATGGAAACAACTGAGTTGAGTGGGAGACACTAAACACGTCTACATAATGAGTGCGCGTACGTGTGTGTGCGTGTGTGTGTTGTGGCGCTTGTTTGCTTTCTGTGCAGTTTTTAACTGGCTTCCTGCGCTTCTTGAAAGGAGATTACATACAGTATTGCCTAATCTGCAGGTAGAGGAGCAAAAACAGTAAATTCTGTCCATTTATTTATAGATCAAAAATCATCAACAACATATTCATTAAGACCATTAACTGATCAAGTAACATGATGTTACCTACATCTAAAGCTGATATGGCAGACATCTGAAGCTAGCTTTGTCACATTATTGATCAACAGTGCCTACCTGACAAAATGAATGGCATTGAGTCACAAATCTACTTACAAATGCAATCACAAAATGATTCTAACCGAACTTAACAGAAAATTAACAATTATTAAAAACGTTATCAATGAACTGCACTACTGAACAATATTACATACAACAATAATAAACAGTATCAAACAATAACAATTATAAACAATATTTAACAATGACTCACAGGCAACAATAACTGCTATTATGGAATGAGAAATAAACAGAATTAAAATAAAATAACAAAAAACATAGTAATAAGAAAGTTTTAAAAGGTGACATTAAACATTAAACAATAATAAACAGGAGAAAAGCATATTAAGCAATGACAATAAAATTGGAGAACAAATAATGTGTTGTTATTAGTCAATTATAGTAATCAACAGAGGTAATAGAAAGTATTAAGTTGTAATAAACATGTCTTAAATAATATAAAAAAAATAAACAATATTACATTATAATAATCAGTATTAGACAACAATAAATGGCATTAATACATCCATTATCCACATTTTATTAAACCATAATAACAATATTAAGTAATATCCAACAATCATAGTCTCAAACATTTGTAAAGAATGTTAGACAATAATGAATTGTATTATTTAATAATAAACAGTATAAAATAACAACAAATGCTAATACATGTTATACAATAAAAATAAAAGGTATTCAATAATAAACAATATTAATCAATACTGAAATGTAGAATACAAAAATAGACAAGTATTGAACAGTACTAAGCCATGAAAATAATATTAGACAATAATAAACAGGACTAAATCTTAAAAAAGGAATAAATAGTTTTAACTCCTAATTAAAACAACAATAAATATTATTACACAATAATAACCAGTATTACATAATAATTAACAGTATCATTCAATAATAAATGCTATGGCACTATGGTTAACAAACAATAATAAATTTAAATAATACATTTTATTAAAATAATTTTAGTAAAATGTTAAACAGACAATATTTAACAATATTACACTGTATTAGACAATAGAAATTTGAACTAGTATTAAACATATAAAAAATGTTTAAACATATCATAAATAACAAAAAGTATATATAATATTAAACAATAATAAACTGCATGAAAATGATTCCTTTTGGTGCTATAGAAATGTCAAAGCTTTTTATCTTAAAGTGGTAGCTAGGTTTTGTATATCTACAGTATATAAGGTCCCACAGTTGACAGTGCATGTCAGAGCACAAACCAAGCATGAAGTCAAAGGAATTGTCTGTAGACCT